>QVOA01008849.1:0-18837 GCA_014825685.1 Pseudomyrmex cubaensis | reverse complement strand
ATATATATATATATATATATATATATATATATATCTGCGTTTTTTGCAACCGATTCTCAATTTTACCAAAGGACATCTTTATACTTCAGTAGCTTTGCACATACACGCGATCAGATAACTGCAATTTTGTATATCAAATGGAGCGCTGAAAACAAGACACCGAGACCATGTTACGCGTGTACTTTGTATTTTTTTTTATCGTCTCGATTTGCGTGTGCAATTTCATTGCACGTCAAAGCACGTCTCGACCGTCACGACGAACGATCGAAGACTCGCAAGACATGTTTCGTCGAGCGTATTCGTGCGTGCAACATCGGCGCGTATCGCGTCTCGCTGGTCCGTTACCGAACATCGTGCGTGCAACATCGCGGGTTGTCCTTCTGCGCGACATCGCGTCGATTTAACACTCGACGAGCATGTACGAGAGAACGTAACCCCCACGGTAATCGATAGCGAGATCGTCGCGCGGCTTGTTACGATGTCATGTCGCGTGAAATAATCTCCTCGTGACGATGAGGTTGAGCCCGTCATGAGGTTCTCTGGGAACGTACGTAGTCGTTCGATCCTCCACGGGAGGGTAATAATAATAATAAACGAATTTAATCGTCTGAAATAAGCGAACCGGAGTTTCTCACTACGCGCGCAATAAAATTATCAATCATCATCTCGCAATCGATCGATGAGGTCGCGCGAATTGCCGTGAGAATAAAAAAATCAAGTTGATCAATAAAATGTAAGTGAGATGGAAGCTCGTTGCTCGAGTTATAAATTATATTTTTTACGCTGCGTCATGATGAATGATAGTCGCATCGGGGTAATAATAATAATAATACGGGAGCAAAAATCGGCAGTAAAATAAGCTGCGTCGTCTAAAATTTTGTAATGGCCGATAAATAAATTTGTAAGTACACACGATAAAACTGCAATCTCCTCAATTCTCGAGTTACACGTATCTCGTTACAACGTCAAGCGCGATAATTTCGAGTAAGCTCGCTCTTAATACGCGAAGCCATTTAACGGGGTAATTTATGAAACTGGGATATATATGTATACATGTAGAGAGAGAGAGAGAGAGAGAGAGGGAGGAAAAGAGCGGGATCAGTCTTCGCCTCAACAGAACGTTTACTAGTTATGAATTCCGAGAGTTCGCTTAACTCCCGATATCGCGGACGCGAGTTCTTTACAGGGATATTCGATAGCACGGATATCTCGTAAAAGATGCAACGCGTATACGCGGTACATATTGCATGAGAGAGAGAGAGAACACGCGCGCGCGTTCACACGGCTTCGGGAATCTCTCGTAAATCTCCGTTCGCCATTTATCGAGATTTATTTGCCCCAAACATTCAGCGCATCGCCACCGCTGCTCTTCGCGATACGATCCGCGTATCAGAGCGAATTTTTTTTTGTTTTTTGTCAGGTTTCGCTCTTTCCCCTCGTGCCGATTCCCCGTCTACATTAAAACCATAAGTTATGTATACGCGCGCGAAACGAACTCGCGCGATGAAATACACAGACCGAACGCGAGATTTCTCCTCGACATCAGGTACTTTCCTGATCGGTGAGAAAAGAATCAGATGTTTCATATTTGTGTTGATGCGTTTTTTTTCGCGAGAGAAACGGGGGAAAAACATTGACAACTCGCGTTGAAATATCGGGAAAAGTTTTTCTTCCCGAAGAGAAAAATTGAAAAATGTTTACACACACACATACACACACACATTTACGAAGAAAGATTTGCGAAAAGATTTTGCTAATAAAGTGCGTATACTTGCTCCGTCTTCTCGTAAACTCTCGAAAAAAAAAAAAATAAAAAATAATCTCGTCGCGAAAATTAAGCGTGTATTTCTTCTTTCCCTCACGTATTTATCTCGCGCGTTCCCACGCGCGGGGAACGTATGGAAAAGCTTCAATTCGCGCGGCGTACCACAGCGAGAAGATGGGAAAATAAAATCGACTCTTTATTCCGTCTACGTGTTACGTTTCACCATTTCGATGGATGTTAAACCGAGTTCGTCGATCGCCGCGAGTCGAGGTGCAGCGGCGGAATTCTCCGCGAAGCTCGCTCCCAGCTACGAAGGAATAACGAGCTGCAACTTGACTCGATGCAGAAACCCTCCGTTTCTCCCCGCGCTCATGTTCTCCCTGCCGACGCTAATATATGTAACGTCAGGTCCATCGTTATACTCGCGATGGGGATCATTAGTGTGCGGAGAAGGCGAGAAGGGCGCGAGTTTGTGCGACTTAAGGCGAATTTACACGGCTCATTGGCAGTCGTGCTGAATAAATTGTTTCAACGCACAAAGAGAAAGGCAATTGTGCGAAAGATGTTCCCGCAAACGCGTTTTACTCGAAAATACTTTAAAGTCCTTTCTCTCTCTTTCTTCTGCATTTATTTTATAAAATAAAATATAATTCTTTTGTATTCATTTCCATTCTAAACTTTTCTATTTTACTTGAAATTTCGAATTAATGTGTTGGGATTTAATTTTACATTCGAACAGACAAAATATGTATGTAAGCGCTAAATAAACATTCGTGAAAAATCGCGAACGCATTTTGGAGTCGAACGAGAAACGACACATTCTGACGTCTATTTATATATTCTCGTCTCTCCGCAGCTTTGCGTTAAAAAAATATACATTTTTTAATATATATATATCGCATTTACAAATAAACCGTTTTATCACATCCGTTCTACTTCAGATGACTCGGCTGAGACGATTACGCGTAGATCCGATGCAAATCTGACTTTATCGCGATGGAGATCGTCGCATCTCCGCGAGGATATTCTCCAATCAGGTCCGCGCACGAAGGCACCAGGAGTATAATGTATATCTCCGTCGATCGGTTGAAAAATGACGGAAATCTGCACATGACGGACGTTCGCGTCCGGAAACATCTCGTCGTCGAGCTGGGCGAGGTACACATGTCGGGAGGAATCGCGTTCTACGTTTAACATGGCTCCGTCATGTTTCATATCTCGCCGGGGCGTGAGCAATGTATATGATGGATAGGACGCGCACGCGATTAGTAATAGCTGTCGTCTTTCTCGAACGACGAGAATGTCCTTAATTAGACAGAATCAGGTCGCCAGACAGGCATATCTCGCGTATCGATCGATTCGCTCGGGCGTGTTTTCCTAGAGATTAATTTTACGATTTTCGAGTTTTATTGTGGAATCTTCGTGGGGATCGTATTCGGTCTCTTCTCGGATGAGTTTCCGTAACACTTACCATCACCGCACGATACCGTGAAACGTGTCGCAAATGTCTCGATGGACGTTGCGGTGGATTCAACTTTGTCATCAAATTAAATCGATACGACAGCATCGAAGTGTAAAAGAAACACTCTGTACTTAGAATGTTTACAAGTAGGTTAATCGCAAATAGAAGAAATTACAAAACTAGACTTGGTGGAAACGTATATTTCAGTCCAGTCATGTTTAGAATTAAGTGTCATTTCCGTTGGATAAGTTCTACCGCGACGAGACAGTCACTCTCGAAGAGCGAAACTTTTAAGTTGTTCCTTCTTTGAAGAATCCTGTAGTCAGTCGAGTTTTATATTGTCGAGATCCTCTCTCTCTCTCTCTCTCTCTCTCGGAGAATAAAACTCTTCAATACAGAGCACTCTGTCAAATCGCTCTCAATTTTAGATAGCCAACTGGCTAAATTTTATTATCGAGTATCTATCGTGCTCTCGAAGAGAATAAAACTTCTCTCAATTGCACTCGCGCATATTAACACAACTACTACTCCCGCGTTTGAAGGTTTACCATTGCGAATCGTTTGAAATAAAAAAATAAATATCGAAAAAAAAAAAAAATTCCAATGAACTGAGCTCTTGCTTATATGATAATCTTCTTTAATTCGAAAAGTGAAAGGTGTGTGTGTGTCTGTGTTATAACATCAAAGCGTTGTTTCACGTTACATTAAGGAAATCGAAATTGTATGCGCGTTATCAAGTAATTTATATTTGCAATTAAAATTATATTTGCATTCGCGATCGACATTTAAATAATGCATTTTATTGAAAATTCACGATATATGACGCTGACACGTGTGTAATATTGCGACAATACACACGTCGTTTGTTATTTTCCCGGCACATTTTGAAAATGTTACGTCACGTCAACTGAATTATTGCACTTTGATGCTTTATACATAGCACGTACACATGTAATATAAGAAAAAGTTTAAATTAGTCAATATCTGACGAATTAAATAGATGGAATAGTAAATCGAACACAAATTGCCGTGTGTGATAATTAATATAAAACGGCATAACTTTATTACTTCATTAAAGGAGTTGCGCATGTGTATTTTATCTTGAAAAAAAAAAAAACTCGTGTCAAGTTGTCTATCTTCTTTGTATAACCGGCCTGTCTGGGAAAACCACTTCGATTCGACGCGAAGAACTCTTCGCCAAGTGTCGTCTGTGTTAATGGTCTGTCTAACTGATGGGTCAGAATATCGGCGACTATTTTCTCTCTCTCTCTCTCTCTTTCTCTTTCGACGATATTCTTCGACTATATGTACCTAAATATACTACCGTTCTAACTAAATACGCTAAAACGCGCGACGTGTATTTGCATTCTACTTTCTCCGGTTCTCGTCGTGCAATGGAATTTTTTCCCTTCTCGTTGCGGGTAGCCGAGCGAATTTGAAACCCACACTTTCTCCGTTTGCTGCTGGCGTAATTCGTCGATTTCTCCCTCTTCTCTCTTTCTCTGTCTCCCTTTCTCTATCTCTGTCGGTGGGATTTAATTTAAACGAATTCCGGCGAATCACACCACGACGTTTGCAACGCAGTATATTGCCATTCCTGAGCGGCACGTCGGGGAGCGAACGATCAAACGAACGAAACGTGCCCGCGCACGGCTTATCTGCGATTCCGCCGTGGATGGCAATCTGCCGTATTCTCTCGGCGCTGCCTAAAGGATAAACGTCGCGCTAAGAAGGTCGTCCAGAAGAAAAGAGAAAAATCGCGGACACGACAGAAGGGGTTGCAATGCGGAGAAAAGAGGAAAAAATGCGCGCGACAGCATTGAATACCGAGGATTCTTATCGAGTTTTCGCACGCGATTTATCGGTTTAATTAGAAAAAAAAACTTGAGATAAAGAAGACACCCGAACGCGCGACGTTTGTGTTCGTGTTTGCTATTAAGGACGAGCTTCGGAGGTATTGTGCGCCGGATAATTAAAATAGAAATTCTTTTACGATATCCTTTGTCTAGGTTTTATCGAAATTTTATCGCAACGACATTCCGAGTTTGGGAGAGGATGAAAAAAAAGAGAAGAAATGAATGAGTATAAATAAAGAAATCGATTGCACTGCGAGTGGAGTTTACTTGAAATGTATCTTTAAGAAAGACGAAAATACAGTCTTCTCTTCGCGACTCGCTTAAAAAGAATCGTGCTTGAAAAGAGCTTAATGAGCTCGGCCGGATTTCACTGTTGCAATGTTAAGGTTAAGGGTAAACGCGCACAGTATGTCGATATTAACTCGGACACACTTGCCAAGAGTCACATGAAGCGTCTCTTTTCGCGTCGTATTTCTGGCACACGCGCCCCATCCGCAAACACACGCACACACATATTCAACCGCCGCGACGTGAAGCACGTGCTTGAAGCCGTGACTTTTTTCGACGATGCGGCAACATCTGTCAGCGGTATCCGTAGAAATAAAATAAACTTGCTGCTGCGCTTCGAGAGGGAACGCGGAAGGGGATGAGGAAAGAAGGATGGGAAACACACAGTGAAAGCGCAGGAAGGAAGGAAGGAAGGAAAGAAGAAAGAAGTGAGAAGGGGAAAAAAAGGAGCATGAGAGAGAAAGAGAGGAATAGAAAGAAGCACGACAGAGAATCGAGAATACCCTACATCCACCCTCGAATACACTCTTTTCTCGACCAATCCCCGGGGTTCTCATCGGAGTCCTCAAAAAACCGCTACTTTCTCCGAAAAACGCGCCGAGATTTCTACCGAAAAAGACGCGTGATATACGACGCGACGCGGATCGTTTTGCTCGTTTGAACGCGAACGGACGCCGTCACGCGAACAAAACGATCCGCGAAAGAGTATAATTCAGTCTATAAACCGCGCGCAAAATTTCCACTCGGTTGCTCGCGGCCACGGACATTTTTAACCTTTACGCCGTGTGAAATATTTCGGAGACCGGGGATGGAATAGGAAAAAGAGAAAAGCGAAAGAGTAGAGAGTAGAGGTACGGACTGGTGAATATGCAGCTCGTTGCCCATACGTTGTAATAGCAGGCTCGCTTTCGGAAGATATTTTTCAAAATAATTAAATTTAGCCGCTTGTGTAAATTCGCGTCATTACGAAAAATTACTAGAAGCACCTCTCATGAAATCTTTATGACGTGTTAAATTGCTTCGTTTCGTCGTCGGTTATATATTTCGCTGAAAGTTGTAATTTCGAATTTACGCAAATTTCGATATGTATGTATGTTATACGAGCATAAACGCCGATAGTAATCATCGGCGATATTTACGCGTTGCAGAACGATATGCATTACTCACGCATATTAAAATTCACATCGAAATTCGCCGCGTAAATTCGCGAATTATGAGATGTCAAAAACAAAAAAAAAACGACAGATAGGACATAAAATTCGGATAAAAATCGGATTTTTATTTGTCAGTAACGGGAGAAAATAATGCGTGCATTTTTTAAGACTGTTTCAAAAATTAACTCTGTACTTACACTGTGTAATCGGAGAAAAATGGTTTGCAAAGTCGCGCAACAGAAATATTATACGAACTTCGCGCATCAATTATATATTGCACACGCACAGCTAAATTACAATATAAAATTTCACAATTTAAATTCAATTTAATTTGAAATAACGAATAAAATAACGTTGTAGAATCAAATTTTAATTCTTTTTCCATCTTTCGTTCTCCCGAGAGACTCGTTACCGAATGAATCGGTTGGACAATGTATCCTGTTTTGTGTGCGGTCGCTAAGATTCAGTATCGGAATACTGTTTCATTCTCTTCTCCCCTCTTTTCTCCGTCTTTTCGGTCGAACGATCTGGCTTTAACATCGCAGACGAACCATTCCAATATCCCCGAGTAGATTTTACAGGATCGCTAAGAAGGAATCCGATTATTGTCCACTTCCGTGCACATCTCCGCGCACTCGTGACTGTTTCGTTCGTATGCATGCACAGGATGGCATACAAATACGAATAACAAACACAGTTGGAATTTCTTTAGCAACGTGGCTTCTTGCATCCACGTTGTGAAACCTTGTAAACATCTTCAAAAGCATTCGCTAACTACGATTTATATTCATGAAGTAATTTGCAGGCGACTATAGTTTTGAAAGATTGTCTTTTGCGCTGTGTGTGTGTATGTGTGTGTGTGTGTGTATCTGTGTATCTGTGTATCTGTCTAGTAATGACACATCCGCGTTTCCTGTAGGCTATTATTTCAGTTTGCAAAAGTTGTTTCGGAGTATTTTTTTTATCACGTTAATCCTGATAAAGTAACAGGATATTAAAAAAGTTACCGTCTGAATGTAATACTTCGAGAGTAATACGTTTAATCAACGTCATATCCTCTGCAATAGGAGAAATAAAATATTCGAGACCGTAATATTATTGGACTCAACTTTTTGTACTTGCTCTCTCATGTTTAAAAGATTTTATTTACTTTGCAACAGTTTTTTTTTTTTAATTGATATTGATATTAATACGCGATATCTAAATGTAACAGCCTTCGTAGCAAACCTTTTTTTCTTGAATGGAATGCTTCGTTAGGTTTCTTTTCCCTTTACGCGCCGAAAACAAAAGATTTCTTCTCTCACCTACGAGTTTTAGACTCTCATTTGTATCAGTCAGTAAACCTCGGAGCTCCGCTCACGACGCTCCGTTCGAAAAAACGCTCGCCCTCGTTTCGGGGCTTCGCCGCCGTTTTTCCGAGCACCCCGGGTAGATCCCGTGTACGCGCACAAATACAACGCAGTTGTGCCGACGTATTCGGGCGGCGTGCGTGTGTGTATACAGGTACATCGACGCAGAGATAAGACTCGCGAGCCCCGAGATCATTCGCTCCGGCTTAAGCTCCCAGGCTTAAAGTCCGCGTCTTCTATCGCCTAGGACGGGTTATATTGCCGGCACTTTATTTCGGAGGACCTTCGTCCTCGACGTTATCGCGCCGGGATCCAGCTTGACTATCGATCGAGACCCGCCAGGACTCCTCGTCGCGTCCTTCGGCGGTCCCCTCTTTTGCTTGTCTCTCTCGTCTCCTGCACGGCTAGCAAGGCCGATTTTCCTCGCGCGCGCAATCCTTTTTGCGATGTGTGCACACACACGCATACACGTTTTCGCGTCAAACACACACATCGTGCGTGCACACACGTGAGCGCAGGTATACCCGAGAGACCGGATTAAACGAATCAGGGTTTGGTGGATTGAATTTAATATGGTGAGTACGTCCGACGAAAATAAGCGCGCACTCCGTCTTTGCTCTCTTGAGCCGCTACAAAATTCAATTCGCATTAGCGACGGGCCTAGTGTCAGCTAGTAAATCAACAACAAACCGGAAACAACGAGGAAATGTCGTTTAAATCCGTAGTGATATAAAATGTATATTACATATATTATTTATATATCACTAGTTTATTTATATATATTGCATATTTAAAACACTTTCTTTAAAAAATAAATATCGAACGATCACATTTACTCATGTTTTAAGATATTTTAATTTGCACATTTAAAGCTGTAACTTGCAAATTATTCATAACACTTTCGAATATCGAATACTTCCTTTTCTATATCACAAGAAAAACTCTTCGAATCAAAACGGGAACTCAACATAGAACTGTTCGAATGCTAACTTTGCACACGATATAATCAAGTACACAATTTTTTCTCTTTACGAGACAAAACACATATTTGTTTAATTAGCTACGGCTAATTGACCATTGGGATTTTTTAATACGTTTATGTGTTCTTCTTTTATAGCAGCAAACGCACGTGTGTGCGAAGTGTATCATTTAGTGCTTGACTTTCATAAATGATTAAGTGGTAGCGATTTATGTCGGTACGTCCCGCGGTTTTTAATGGATCGTACTACGGCTCCAATTAAACCGCCTCGATAAATCACCAAGAGATAATTCTACAGACATTAGAGATATATTACCGCGTCGTTACATCGTATCAAGTGAGACCGTTACGTATATATCTACTAACTGCATCTCATAACAGCACAGTTCTTATCCTCAATCCTTGTGATATACGTGTACGTCAAAATGGTCGTGTTTCTCTCTCTCTCTTTCTATCTATATATATATTGTTACTGCAATATATCTATCTCGAATATCAAAACAATTTAAATAAATAATTTTTGTTATCGATGCTTCGTACCTGCAGGTGTGTATTACTTTTCTGCAGAAAATTTTTCATATCGCATATTTATCCTATTCATATATTTTAACAATTTTACCGTTTTACCGTGTCGTATTTTATTACATTTTATAAAATAACAAAATTTGAAATACGTATACATCAGAGAATTTTCCCAGAATTTTCAAATTTTACTAGTTCACAAAAGAATATTGCGATTATTCGATTTTTTTATTGATTTATTTGTTCCACTGAAAGTATATAATTTGACAAATAATCGACCTCGCTGTTTCGCGCACGTAAGATCGTCATTTGCTGAGCGGGCGTCAACAAATTAGCCTTACTCTCGCGAATCAAGATCGTCAGCGCGCGCGGCGAGTCTTTTTTTTATCGAAACTTAACTTCCACTTTGAGAAGTTCTCCGTTTCTCTCTCGCAACGAGCGCGCACACCGGCTCCGCAAACCGGCCTTTCGTTCGTTAAGGCTCGCCGAGCTCGGTTCGTTGAGCCTCCGCCATCGTACGCCGCAAATCGTAAACGTAATTTAACTTGCGTCTCGGAGTCGCGACAAGAAGGCGAGAAAAGGAAGCGAGCGAAGAGGAAGCGGCGAGAGAAGGAGAGACCGAAAAGCTCCTTTCCGGCCGCATCTTCGCGGGAACTTCGCCTCGAACCTGAATTCTATCGGGTAAAGATACCTACGCAACTACCTGTTGTGCATAATTTACGTGCCTCGTCGTCCGGCGGTCGACTTAACGACGCGATTCCGTGTTAAGCTCTCGCCGAAATCAGCTTTCTCGCGACGAAAGTCGATTGTCGCGATTCCGTCGCAAGGTCTCTCCGGAACAACGACCTTCCTACATTTCACCTCGACTGCTGGCCGTAATCGCGTTCTATCGAACAAGCGAACGACTCTCGAATCACATCGGCGAGCTCTCTGAGAATATCGCCCACGTATTTCAGTATATTTCTCGCTCGGCTACACGAGGATATCAAAAACCTTGTCTGGCAACTCGCAATATCGACAACTGAAGACGACGTGTCTTCATGTATTATTTACGGACAATGATCGCTCTTCTGTTTCAAGGTAAGATACTTGACCGGCTTTGGACTCGATCTTTCGTAACACGCTCCGGAGTTCGATGTTCGCTTATGTGTGCGCGATGTACAACAGTGCGATATTCGCTTTCGAGAATTAATTTAACACATGCTAGTATTTTCTTGTGTGCGCTCGTTGAGGAAACACACACGAGATTTTCGCGCGAAAAGCTCGAGAATTGCTTGCGAGCACGTTCCGGATAACGAAACTGCAGGATGATTCCCGTGGCTCTTGGATCGCGATTATCTCTCTTACCGGACCCGCTCGCATTCCGCTAAAGACGCCAAAGTGCGCGCGGCACGATCTTTGCACAGGATTCGTGTGGTTCGGGAGACGGTCGTTAGAAGATCCCGGGGATAAAGCGGTCCTTCGGAGAATACTCGCACGCCGGGCCAACTTACTCCGACGATGATACCGGCATCCGGATATACGCCGATCAACACGTCCCCTTTCCGCGACGCAAATGGACAGAACTACAACGTCCTCTGAAACCCAATCTGCTAAACTTGGCCGAACTCGATTTTACCGGGACGCGCGCGTTACAGAAACCGAGCGACTTGGCACTCCGAACGGAAGTTAGTTTCCATCCCCCAGTCTCCCATATTATCGACGGCACATCCGCGCGCAACGAGATACGTGCATCGATATGCGCATCGCGACGCTTTAATCTTTTTTTTACGATCTCCGGAATATACCTGTGTCTTTCCTACTCAAATAGACTTCAAAAGTCTCGTAAAAAAATTTTTATGATACACTTAATATTTAGTCGTTTAGAAACAAGATTTTAAAGCTATAAAAATTAACGACAGTATATCGTAATAAAGTATTTTATATTATTAATATACTCACTTTTTTTATTTATTTTTTTTAAATTAAAACTGCCAGGTATAACGTTTACGTATATTTCGATTTATTTATATTGAGAGTAAAAGTAATTCATATTTAGTACTTTGTTTTTTTCATACCGTACGTTTTTAAATACAATGTGAATTTGTCACATTTTTGGTTTCTTTACGTACACATCGTTTTTTTTTACGAGGTTTTAAAATTTGACACGTAATTACAATTCTCTCTGGTACTTTTACATAAAGCACGTGTAATTGAAGTTTTTTTGTTCCGAATACACATTTCTGCAGATGAAAATTTTGCATTTAATAATATTTACGCGAAAAATGTTTGGAAACCCCAAACTTTATACCCTCCCACATTTACAGAACAAATGTTTTGCGATACGATAAAAAAAATACAGACGAAAATGGCGTATTTGTGCTCGCTTGAAACGTCCACAAACATCGTTGAACGCGATGTATGCTTTTAATAATAAACCTATTTCGGCTAAATTTTAAACCGCTTGCGTGTATAACAATTTTAAACAAGTAATTTAAAATTCAATAGTTGCGCGTCTACTCGTTGAATCTATTTAAAGCGGTTGCAATTTTCACTGACTCTATTTGTGAATTTGATCGTTTCTTAAGCGAAATAAATTCTCGCAATTCGATGGAAAATGTAGTGTTCATCACACTCACACACACACTGCTGGCTGGTCAGACCTGACCAAATTCGGTTTGGCGAGTCGAAAGCTCGCCGTAAGACATTGCGAACGTATCAGTACGAGCAGTTCCAACGAGGTCGCTCTGAATTGGAGTTCAATTGGAGATTGACCTTCCGGCGCGATATTTCTGTAATTACATTTCGCATTCCACGACATTACGAACGGGCTCAACGAGCGCCAAACAAGCGCGACATCGCGCTCTCGCCGGGACCGGTTCCGTTCCTTCATTTTCAGCCCGCAAGCGTTCGCGTCACGCAACACGCACATTGCTTTCAATTAGAATGGCAAATGCATAATAAACATCGATGCGTACCTCGTATATATTTCGAACAAGTAAAAATTAAGGCTAATGAAGAGTGCGATAAACTTCCATTTTGATGACACTCGCAGAGTTATCGTTCATCTTGACGAGTATTAATTGGAGGAATATATTAATTTGTCAGTCAGAAAACTGACACAAAAATCGTGTACGTATCGAATAAAAAATTTCAGTTTATGAGATACTTTTGTGCGATCGGCAATCGTCTCTCTTACCGCAACCGTCTCTCTCGTCGCGCGCCTGAAATGATTAAACAACAACCGCGAAATAACTGGTTGATTATCTCTCTGACGCGCGCAAAAATGTTAATTGCATTTATTATTACGTTTCAAATAACGATTTTAATTGTATTTATTTTATTACAAGTTAAATACTTGCTGTCCATAAGAAATTGCTCGCAACTTGTTTTAACACCTCTTCGACATTATCAACGAACACAACTTTCTCTTGAATTAAGAGCAAATGAACTCGTAAATCTTGACATGCGAATTAATTAATCTTCCGAGTATAATTAACTTCGCGAGTCTCGTATACGTGTCACTCATTCTTTCATTTAATTTTATTTATTTACTCTACTCAACGTCCGACCAAATAAAAAACGAATTTATACAAAACGAGTCGCAAACTTGACTTGTGAGGTACATTAAAAAAAAAATCACGCTCACTAATTTATTTAATTAATTTAAATATTGCCGGTAAAGTTAGCAAGGGAAAAAAAAGAAAGCTGTACATGTGCGAGATCGGCGTGATATGGCGGTCCGAAGATCTGTCAATGATAATATGTAGGCGAGTAGCGCTTTCTCTTAAGACTGGGCGTGGTTTCCTCGAGTCGAAGCGTTGAAAGAAGCGCGAGGTATTTAAATTTATTCATTGTCTCGCGGTCCATCTAATAACGCGAGGCTCGCAATTATCCCCTTAAATCTCGATAGAGATTTGTTTTCAATAAAAATCCAAATCAAACCAAAGACGATTACGCGGCGAGAGATTTTTTTTTCAAGATTGTCGGTCTCCTCCTGAATGGCTGAGTTTTATCTATGAACAATCTTTCGCTTTATTATCTTGTAGATCGTATCGTGTTACACAGTGAAAAAGAAAAAATTTTTCTCGAATATAACGAAGTTAAATTCA
This sequence comes from Pseudomyrmex cubaensis, assembly GCA_014825685.1. Taxonomy (NCBI): domain Eukaryota; kingdom Metazoa; phylum Arthropoda; class Insecta; order Hymenoptera; family Formicidae; genus Pseudomyrmex; species Pseudomyrmex cubaensis. Next base: position 5,371 of record QVOA01008849.1, on the reverse strand, counting down.
AGGCGTAAACCACGAAGGGGCGTTACCCTTTAAAAGAGCCTTAAGTACCTTTAAGAGAGCTTTTATCCGTTTCGTCGAAGCGAGTTATTCATAGATTATATATAGAGTGTATCAGATTTCTATACGACCACCAAGTCCTCGGTGACAACCTCGATGTCGACGAAAAGGGTGCGTCGAGGTTGGCGCCTAATTTTCGAGGCTTGGTCAGGCCCCACCCGCGTGTCATCTTGAAGCGGGTCCGTGTCCTAACGAGACAAGATGGCAGCGCTACCCTCTTCCCTCCGTGCTCGCCTCCTCCGCTGACGAAGTTTATATAGAAGACAAACTACTAGAGGAAATGTATAGGCGGTCAAAGAGGTGAGCGGGCTGGAGACGAAAGTAAGATAGGCACATTGAAGAGAGCGAACGAGAGAGAGGAAGAAGGGGAGAAGAATAGTAGAAAAACGAGAAGTTATGTGTACGCGGGAACCAAGGTAGCCGCTGGCAGGTTCGAGAGGTCGAAGGGTAATGGCAGGTAGAGGCGGGTCGGACACACAAAGTGAAGGAGAACGGAAAAATGTATTCCTCAAGTGCTCTCGAGAGTTAACAAGTTATAAGTCTCTCTCTCGAGCTACATAATGAGACACAGGAATTACACGGGGAAAAATATTTGCACAGCAAAAAACACAAATTACGTTTTTATATAATTTTGCGCAATAATAATATGCTATTTATTTGCGATACACAAGACGAGTATAAGAGGCTGGAGCGCAGAAAGCCGTGTACAAATGAGAATAGTAGCAATTGGAAATAGCACGGTCGAGATTTTTATCAACTCGAAGCACTTACTTGTTTCTGCAGGTTAAAATTTAATTAATAATTTTTCGTAATGCCACGCGCGAAAACACAATTTCGTTTCTTCGACAAAATGTCTCTAACTAAATAGAAAAGAATTTTCGAGTTAAAATCAGAATTTAATCAATTTTATCACTACAATACGATCAAATTATATTAAAGTAACGTGGCAGTTTTACACGTATAAAAACTTTATGTAAAAAAAAGGAATATAGAGAATATCTCGAATGCTTTTCTCGTCAAACTGATTCGGCGTGGATGAGCCTCGCGGCGTTCTATCGGAGATATTCGATAAGGATATGGGCGCGGGGTGAAGCGATCGTGTCCTTTTCCGACTGCGAATCGTGAAAATCGGATCCTTATCGCAGGTTGCAATGCGAATCCCGCGCCAGACGAGGCATCGCGCGCAGCGGTACGCGTTTCGTCGATGAGCGGCGGCGCGGTGCGATAAGATCTTCGGTTAAGTGATTTTTCGCCTCGACGGAGAAATTCTACCGAGTCGCCGAGTTCGCGGTTGGAATTCGTTCCGATCAAGATACCAATCGGCAGGTTCGCGAGACCTGAACGGAGAAGCGAGACGCGCGAGACACTTGCATCGATCCGACTGTCGAGCGACCGACGCGGAAAAACGGTCGCGCGCGATCTCGTTCTTATCTCGCCTATTTATCGGTCGATTCGCGATAACGTTACTGCGCGCATTTTTAATCCTCTCTCCGTTCCCCGTCTCTAGAAAACTGACAGCGTTATTAGTTGAAACGGAGTGCGATCTGCAGTTTGGATAATTGCCCACGTGTCCGACCGATACCGTTCCGTTTTCCTCGCGCGTGCAAAATCGCTTTTCGATCGAATCCCCGAAAGTAAGTCCCCGTTGGAGAGGATGCGAGGTCAGAAGACATTCACCGAATATTCTCACAGAATATTTTTCTCGGACTGAATATCGTAAGAATGTTTTCAAGGATGTTCCGACATTTTCAGGTACATATCTCTGCTTCTCTATTGAAAACGGCAGCAACGTAAAAATTTCTTTCAAAAATAAGATATACATACGTAAATTGACGAAAATGTATATACATGTTCCACGTTCGACTCCAACATCAATGAATTTTATATTAAATAACATCCACTTTTGCGCGCGCGTTATTATATTATATACTACCGTATCTCATTCTTTGAGAAAGAATTAAATTTACGTATATTTTTTTTTTTTTTATGGAGCGTAATTGCTTTTTTACATTCAGAAAATCTATTCTCATGATGTGTTCCGAGAAACACCTTGTCAGTCTCTGACGGAATTCTTTCATCACGCTTGTTCAACCGTCTCTACCAAAAACGGATCCGTTGCCCTTAATAACGTTGGGAAAACACTCTCGGAACATCGCACGCGCGCACATCGTCCAAAAGAGAGAGAGGGAGAGAGAGAGAGACGGACCCCGACGATTACGATAGGATTTCGAAACAGGCTTTCACGCCGCCCGTCGAAGATAGAGAGATTATGGGAGCGCGCGGCGAGCGAGAGCCGAGAAGCGGATAATGTTTAGGGATCAAATCCCTCCCTCCCCGAAAGCTATAATAAATTAGCGTCCTGTGGTATAGAGTGAGAAGTTGCTATAGTGACCTGCGAGATACCTAGGCACATCGGTGGAACACGTTACTATCGAGCGAGAGTCTTTGTCTCTTCCTTTTTTTCTCTCTCTCTTTCGTATGTGTGTGTGCGCGACGGATCGAGATATCGCGCTAGGCATGGAATTACCAACGGAACCGATAACAGCGAATTAAATCTCGGGATATTATATAATGGTGGGTTATACCGGGAGTAACTTCCTCTTTTACGGACGGCATAATGCCCGAGCTTTACCTCGGCGGAGACAAAAGATAAAGGCGAAGTCTTAATTCTGAAAAAGGGAACTGCAACGGATTTTTATACGATGGCATTGCAGCTCCGCCACAGTCTCCGTGACATCTTTCATCGAGTTTGCTCCTCTTGTCGCGGATAATGAACCGCAACATACAATTGCAGCGGTTTATTCGTAATAAGAGGGAAACGAGAGAAAAAGAATGAGAAAAATAAGAAGTAAATTAGTAAAAAACTGCTTTTTTTTTCCAGCGAATACGATGAAACTGTTGGCAGAAATTAGCGAATATGGTCTCCGTCGTTTATTCTTATTTCCGCGAATTATCACTGAAAGACATCTACGTTATTAAAACTGTGATTTGAATCAATTAGTCTTGTGCAGAAATGAGAAAGAATTGCTTTTTGTATATAATTATCAGCTTATTATTTTTTTTTTGCGAGAGGTTTTAGAGAACGAAGATACAAAATATGAAAATTTTGATTACAAGCTGTTAATAGTTGAAATGTTACACACTTACGTTGTCTTTGTGATCGTAATGACTGCGCGAATTCATTAAATAAACATGACGAGGGTAGGCATTAATGGCTGCATAATTCATGAAATTTGCGGCCATATTGTTCGCGCACTCGCGATCAATAATTAAATCGATCTCGTTACGAGCGACGAGGTCGTTTAACTCCGAAGTTACGTGATGGCCGCGGAAAAAAGATCGCCGCATCCTGTCCCGAGGACGACAAAACGAGCGCGCGATCGCGAGCAAGATCGGCGAAAAAAGAGTGTCGGGGCCCGTTACGGACATACCGGAATCGACGTGCTCATTTTTTTTTCTTTCTGTCTCTCTCTCTTTTTAACGGTCCGAGAACGTGCGAAAGGCAGATTTAAGGCGGGCCCTTTTGGCGGCGGAGTGCGACCACGGGGCGACGAAATTATACGGTGCACGAGCCGATCCTCGCCGTAATACCACGTTATTATGCCGAGATTATTATTATAGACTGCCTATTTAGCCGCTTAATCCGATCGAGCGCTTTGTAACGCGCTCTAGGCCGCGTTCCCGCTTAATGCGACCATCCTGGGTCGCAGCGATATGTTGTATACCTATAGGGTGTTCGGTAATTGGCGGTACACAATCGGGGAAACAGTTGATTCCGTGCATCTCACGGATACACACGTTAAGCCGATCTTGCCGAGCTTAACTTGTCCCGTATAAACAGTTGCGCATTTCATCTACTCGTACAATCGAAGGTGTTACGCACCGGAGCTCGTTAGGAGAGATCACTTTTCAACGTTGCTGTGTCTTGCGATTTAATTGACGGTGCAAAGCACAAAACGAAAACGAAACTGCTAACGACCGCGAGAGAGAGATATTTATATATTGATAGAAAAAATATACATTTGACTTTTTATGATAATTGAGTTTTTTAATCGCAAGCTAAGATTACACGGTCGGAAAAATATCAGTTTGTTCTACTTTTGATCGCGCGCGGCGTGAATTTCTTCTCGTTGTGTTACTGATTATCGGGCACCCTGTATGTAATGCAACGTCTACGGCACGCCGCGCACGTAGCGCCGTTTGTCCGACAATCGATTTTGCCCGGTGATCACACCAGGCCGAATTGCATCGCGATCGAGCGCACGTGCCCGACACCGAGTGGTTCAAGCTTTTCTCGGTACGAAATCAAACGTAGAATTCGAAAGTGGTCGGCACGGCTTTAAATAATCGCGTACACACTGGTCCTAAGGCGTCGAACAAAGGACGCTTGCGATTCCCTCGTCTCTCTCTTTCTTGATGGAGAGAAGCGTTATTAATTCGGACTAAATTAAATTGTGTTCTTTATGCGAACGGTGTTTCTCCTAAAAAGAAATAATTAAAATAATCAAAGGAAAATCGATCTCTCCTCAAAGCTGGCTGAATCATACCCCGAGTCGAAATTTAGCGTCTCTTTTAGTGCTCTTTCAGCTTATATAAACCTATTTTAATAGAATTAGAACCTAGAATAGAACCACTTCTTTTAAAACTTGATCTTCTATAATTCGAAATATAACGGCAAAATGTTTTAAATCTATCAGAGCAATAGCATAAGTTGAGGATTAAATTCTACTTTAAAACTGTTAGCAGAAAAAAAGAAATTTCGGAAAGTTGCATTTACTTTCTCTCTTACTCTTACATAAAAAATAAGGAATTGAAGTTCAATGTAGACGCTGCATTTCGACTCGGATATTTTATTTTCGTATACGGTAGCTCGTGTCACTCGACTACGCGCGTTCCTCTGTCATTAAGTTCTTTCAAATGATTTAGTTGCCTGTGAACTTTTGATCAACATTCACTTTCGCATGTATATGCACACAATTCAAAGGAACATATAATAACGATGTTTTTTCAATAAACTAGCGTTAGTAATTTTTTTTTCTCGAGATAATGAGATAGAATTGTATCTGCGTTCTACATACTCTGTGTGTATCGCCATGTAATATCTGCCGTCGGCCGTCGGCACTGCCATATTCGATGCGCCGTGGGATAATCTCGCTTTGACGCTTTCGACGTCGAAGTTGTCGACGAAATTCATTCTTGAAACTGCCACAGACAAATTATACTTAACAAGTGCAAGGAAGAAAGCGTGAGTTCTCCAACACTTTCAAAGCACAACATTGTATTCACACAACAACGCGTCGCGCGACTCCGATTT
>QVOA01008848.1:0-42962 GCA_014825685.1 Pseudomyrmex cubaensis | reverse complement strand
GCGCGCGCGCGCGGTTTGACGGCCGTAGAAAATGCGGAAAGATCGAATTTATCCTTTTTATCTCGAAGCCGTTACCATTAAACAAGATGACTTTCCGAAACTTTATTTCACGGAAGTAACAAATAACATAGGTATGGATATTGATTTGTTTGAAAAATGCGCTTAAACTCCATTTCCGAACAAGAAAATACAATCGTCGCAAAAGCGACAAATGTTGGGGAATGGGAGAACATTTAGAAGAGAGTGAGAGAAACGAAACTTAGCTGGCGCAGCTAAGGTTTCTCTTACGGGGAAAACGGGAAATTCAGAAACTCCGAATCGACCTAGCCACTGTATATCGAATACGAATAACGAGAAAGCACCCGAGCTGGCTTCGATAAAGTCGATCGTTTCCCACGATCGTTATCGTCATATTCGGGAGGAAGGGAGAAATGCGCAAAAGTACGCGCGGAGTCGCGATTTCGTTTCGGTTTCGCGAAACGAAACTATCCTTTCGTTCTACTGTCACGCTGTATATATACATATATACGTTCGCGCGCGTTGTATTATAAAAACCGATCGCGTTTCTTCGCCAATCAATTTCACATCGTCGAGACAGAGGGTCCGATCGGTCGCAAAACACACGTGTGTTCCAGGTGCGCGTCTTCGCGACTGTGACGATCTCATTTGTTTTTTCTTCACGTAGGGTTCGCGCGCGTCTTATGACGCGTTTTAGCTGCGAGAGCAGAGTTTTATACGAGACTTTATACCCCCGTTCTTCTCCCGCTACGAGGACAATTTCTCGATGATCTCGGGGATTTTGCAGAATTAATGCGCGACGTGAATGATTGATGTACGTGCAAATATATCACTGCGTCGAAACACATCGCGCAGTCTGATACATAATTTCGATGTTGCGCGCGTTTCTATCGCTGGTGATAGCAATAGAAACGAGACAGAAAGAGCGAGAGAAAGAGAGTTAAAATATGAAAAGCGGATCGAGCACCAGTGCTCGACGTAACAACAACGACAACAACAACGTTAATGCCTTTTTAACGTGCATTACAAGAAGCGCGCTCGTTTACGCTCGGCTTATAATAGCGCCGCTAATCTATTCTCTCTCTATTTTCTGCCTTCACGGTGTCTCGAAACACCCCCGCCGCCCCCGGCTCATCCAGGCGCTTCCTCTACCGCTCCTCTCCGCGCGTGTGCATATACGACGCGGAGAGAAAAAACGTGTCTCGAGTTTTTCGACGCGAAAAACGCGCGCGCGCGCGGACGACGACACGCGATCTGTGGGGATCGTCAAAATAAAACCGGAAGAGGGCGGCTTTCAGGAGGGTGGAGGAGGCGAGCGAGGAGAGAAGGGCGTTGTCGCTTTCATGCCTCGCCCAGTCATTCGTATCTATTGAGGCACAAGCAGAAATGCGTACCCTCTGTTTTGCGAAACACCGCGCGTCTATCACCCGCCGCGAGTGTCGGACATTAAACGTCGAATGCCGCCGAATATATGTATATACGGGAGGGGAGAGGGGCGAGGAGATGATGGGTTCCCCGTTGCGCGCGGAGGAGGAAACGGGGATGGAATTGTCGGCTGTGTATCGATAATGCACAGTCTGCGGTCGCATCGATATGCGGCGGTTGATAGGTGCATACTATCAAGACGAAGGCGTATAAACGCGCGGAATGTTCGTCGAGCATATTCGAGAATGGAAACCGCACCGGAGAAAAGATCATCCGCGCAACGCGGATACGTACACATCCTCCGATATTGCGTCGTTTCGTTCTCTTTACGACACGAGATGAAACACTTTCGGCATACGTGAATATTATATATCGCTTCTGATTGCGTGTCGAGGCATATTGCGTTTTCCCCGAGTTCAAACACATAATGAGATCACGACAGAAGAATAACGCGGTTTTGTTTTTTTTTTTTGTTTTTTTGGTTTCGTGCGATTCATTATTCCAGACGCGCGCGCGTCTCTCTTTCATATCGCGTTTCTCGCTCTCGTAAGGTCTCGTATCGCGACGCGTCGCCGCCGCCGCTGCCGCCGGTCCCGTCGCGACTCGAGAGATTGTCGAGCCGGTTTTGCCGACGTTTTCTGCGTTATTTGATTTCGTCTAGCTATTCTCGTTTGCGAAACGAGATGAGAAAGTTAGGAGACGAGGCGTGGTCCCCCTCTTCCTCCCTCCCTCCCGCCCGCCCGCTTTCGCGGAGCTTTCCCGGGATGTTAGTTCGACAGACGCAAACTTACAAAACGACCTCTCCTCCGCTCCCGGACAAGTAGATTAGATAGAAACGTATAATCGGGAAGTCGCGAGAGATCAAAAACAATTTTTCACAAAGTGCGAGACGCCGGTCTAATAAATTTTTCTGCGAGTTCGCGCTTCATCTCACGCACGTATTGAATAATTAAGTAAAAAAAGAGAATATTTAGTTACTGTGGCGGAAGAAATTCTAATGTTAATTAAAGATTAATTTAACATTATCGGTTTGCGTGCGCACGGAATCGCCTTCATCAACGGTGGCCCTTTAATTCACATCGAAAGGATACACTCGACAGATTCGGGTGACAGGCGCGCACGTGTCCTTATGTGACGCGACACCAACGTGTCCAGCGCGCGCGCTACAATAGGGCGGAAAGTGCAAGGATGATAATAACGCACTTTAGCGCGCGATCAATTGGATTAGTCGATATATACGGTTGACTATTATTACGGGCGGGCTGCTCGAAACGCTGTCACGCTTCGTTTTATGGAATGGCATTTGCTATAACGCGCGTGCACGCGCACACGTCGTTCCTCCCTCGATTTTATATTCTCCCTGCTTAGAGGGGCGTGATATCCAAAGCGACGTAATGCGTTATCAGAAAGGGAAGACAATGCGATATATTCATTATTAATCCGCCGATAAATTTGAAGGATAACCGATCTCGTAAAGCACAAAATCCGGTCGGGATGTGTCACGTGTGTTCGAACAATTTCTGTTATTCGATTCTGGTTTTTTTTCCTCTTTGTCGCATTTTAAGCGCTTTTTACACACACGCGCGCGCGTAAAATATCTACAATTTCCCGTTCTCTTATGTCTCTTTTATTTGCAATTTTACGCGAAAAGTACAAAAAAAAAAATAATCTCAATATACCTGTAGCAAATATATGCGTTTAATATATCAATTCAAAGGTTTCCGGAGAGAGTGAGGGAAATATTTAATGAGGAAAGATACATATGTGCGCGCGTATTCGAACGTATTTACTCGCTTATATTTGCGAACGGCAACTCAACTCCGTAAGCACATTATTCAACGACCGGCTGTCAAAACGCGCCAAGCCGGGAGAGCGCGCGCGTCTTCGCGCAATTCCGAAATTTTCCTCCCCGCGATAATGAAAACTGCAATTCAATTACGGGCCAATAGGGACACGGAAAAAAAAAGAGACAGACAAGAAGATAGGGAGAGACCGCGACGCACAGATCGCTGATGCAGCAATTAGCGCGAGTAAACGCTCGGCGGAGCAACTCGCATTTCCTATCCGTCGCGGCGGCAACAATTCCGCCGAGAAAACGACCGATAATTAGACGATTTATCACTCGGGACCGCGCCGGCCGGCCATCTCCGCCGTTTCCATTCTCTATACACGATGAAAAAGAATCGCAACAGTAAGCATCCGATGGAACACACATACGCCAGACCCTCCTCCGATAAAAGAGTATTTGTCAAAGCAAGCCGCGTATGAATGACAAGGTGCGTGGAACATAAATTATTCTTAGATAAATGGTAAGGTGGAAAGTGACGAAAATAAGGTTTCTTTTTTGTTCAATTTTTCTTGCCGTGACACAATGGGTGTGTTTATGAAGACAGAAAACGACCAGATGACGATATATTATATTGCATTTGAAAATAAAATAATATTAAAAAAAAAAAACCTATTTTCTCCGCAAAGAGACTCTTGCGTGCATTTGTAATTTATCTGTATTTCTATACCGCATAGCATTTTGTTGGAAAATGCGTAGGATAAAGAGAAAGCGGCCATTCAGAGAGCCATTTTAGAGGTAATGGTTAACCGATAATAGCGCGGAGGGGGGAAGAAAGGGAGGGAAATAGGGGAGAAGTAATATTAGTTATTATTTTATGTCTTGTGGAGTTAGCGGTCTAATTTGTCGATCGTATCGCGCCGCGCGCGCGCGCACGGTAAAAAGTTCCGTTCTGTGAAAATCGAACCCGTATATCCTCGACGTAATTTGCGTACCGCCGATTAGATCTCGCGACCGAAGGTTTTGCCTTCGGAGATTTTCATTTCGATACAGCGAAAGGACGTAACAGAGAGCGTGAATTTTCGCGGAGATATATCCGCGGCTTCGCCGTTCGATTTTCTCGCTCGTGTATCGTTTCGAACGTTTCACATCGGCGAATCGTAATTTCTGGTACCTCTCTCTCTCTTTCTCTCTCATGTATGAATTGTCGATTATATCGCCTGACGGTGCCTGTCGAACGCGTCGTCCGAGCAAATTTTTATCGTTGACATCTTGAGTGGATACACATTTCATCCCCCTCGACTCCGGAACGATCCGGAGCACCCAAAGAGAATTTAATCGAAATGTAATTTTGAGCTGTTGCCAATTCGATCCAAGGAGAAAATTCTTTACGTTTGTTTGTTTGTTTTTTTTTAAACAGAAATATACAGTTTATCGAAATTTGAAGTTTTGGACGCTCGCAACCGAGGAAAACTTTATTATTACACACGTTAGGTCGTTCGACACACAACTTCAACAATTTTTCGATATTTTTGCCAATACACCACTTATTTATTTTTCCCGTTTCGATCTTTTTCTTCGTTAATCTTAATTTTGTTTAATTATCAGAGCAGATGTGCATTTTGTACCGCGCTCAACTTTGATCGACAACTCTCGTTGTGTGTCTATTGTTTCTTTTTTCTTTTAGACAATCGCGGTGCTATCAACGGTGATGATAATAGCCCGGGCGCTTTATTTGAGCCGACAAAGAATCGATAGCGCACGTGGCGAGAGTGATTTCACGGGGCGCGCGCCACTCGCGATGAAAATCGGGACACGAGAGGCTGGAAAGAGGAAAATCGGCACCTTTGTACCGCGGGACACGGTAGGGCGCGACCGTGTGCGCACCGGGGGTAAATATCGATTCGCGGTAAAATACAATCACTTTCGGGCCGCGTTGCATACGTCGCTTCTCTGCGGCCGCGCGAAATCGAAGTTACGCGGACGATTTCTCTCGGTTTTGATTTACTTGAGCAAAAGTACGTCGCGAAATAAAAAGTCCGAACATAAGTATATTAGGAAGAAAATAAACTTGGAGGGCGAAACATTTATTTCGAGAAGTAAATTATATAATTTGCAAGACTTTTTAAACTGTGCTTATTAGGTTGTTTACTTTTTGCGTACACACAGACCACACTTAGAGCGTTAATGTACGTGTACGTACACATTTCGCGTCTATGAGAAAAAATGTAGAGACAACATAATAATATAATTTATATATTTGGTTAACATGTTGCCATTATAAAATTACACACACACACACACACGGCTAATATTTTTCATTCATATTGAAACTTACCCCGACATTAATCCCAACATTGTAAAACCGTACGCGGATTGTTGCAACCTTTGCGCGCAAACCAACGTACGTATTGCTTTATGCGACGAAGATATTTTTTTTTTTTTTTTAATATGTAAAAGTAACACAGAGTATATTTTTGCGGTTGAATCTAGATATTTTACATTCATAATTACACACTATCTCGAAAAAAACGGATGCAACTTTTAATTAAGGCATTCTTCCGCGCGCGGCGCGTATTTCAGTGAAATAAATCAATCAATCGAGGGAGAAGATAGAGAGAATACAGAAATATCAAGGCATTCGAAACATTTCAATTCATCGGAGAGGCAGACAGATAGAAAGAGAGAGAGAGAGAGAGAAGGAGAGGGAAAATATCCGCGATCGAATAATCTTTTTAATCAAGAAAGTCCCGGCTTCCGCTTAGCTTTGCAAATTCGGCGATCGCGGAGGGAAGAAAATGTACGCCGCAGTCGCGGGACGATCTCCTCTCTTTCTCTCTCTCTCTTTCTTTCTCTCTCCTCTCCCGAGTTAAAATTCAATCTGACGATGTCGGTAACACGTCCCGTGGCCCGCTCGAGCTGACGGTATACGAAATCGGAAAAGGATCGCGCGAATTTTCAGAATTTCATCAAAAATTCAACGGATTCCCCGTGCCGGAGCTTAAACTGATTCCGTCTCACGTGGACCGCACTCGTGCGGCTGCTGCCGCGACGTCGTAACATTCGCTCGTCCTAATCTGACGACGACCAGACATGTCGCCGAGGAAAAAAATGCTAATTGCCGGATTTTCGATATTCGTCATTATATGAATTCGTCAAATTGTCTTCTCGTTCTTCTCGCCATCTTAGTTTCATTACGCGGCGTTTCGCCGGGATTTTTATCTCTGCTCTTTTGTATTTTTGTTCGAATCTTTGTAAATTTGTTCAATTTTTTGCACATGTCACGTATATTTTCTTGTAATATCCCGCACGTGTCTTATTATTCTTACGCTCTTCGAAACCTGTCGTTCCAAGATATTAGATTATATAATGCGGGTTTTCTCTCTATATATCTTTCGGAACACCGGCAACGCCCACGTGCTTTCGAGAACCAAACTTCGACACGATACGCATTGACGCTTAAATTCTCCGCGAAGGACTCCCTCTTGTCCTCTAGTTACCGTTCACGGCAATGAGGAGCCCGGCGCGTTCGTACATTTTTCACTGTCTTACGGTCCTCCCACCATAAATCTTCCCCTATTCGAGAGAAAGAGAGAAAGAAAGAAGAAGAAGAAAGAAATAGGAATAGAGAGAGAGTGGAATCTATTTGCGGATCTATTATTCATCGTTGCGCATTGTCCGGTATCCTGGACGAGCTCTCTCGCGCTTCTCGCTCGCTTCTCTCGACCTCTCGCGAGCGGATGCGGCGCGAGCTCTCGCGAGGAGTGTGAGTGAGAGATTCCACTCACGTCTTCTCCGAAGACGATCCCGAATGTAGGCGAAACGAAAAATCGGTCCCACGAAGAACTTTACGGGCGCGTCGTGATTCATGCACGAGCCGGAAAGGGGTGGGTGGGGAGGCTGAAGGAGAGGTTGGCGGCGAATGTAAACGGATCTTATCTCGGTCGATGAAGCACGCCGTTCGATATTCCGATATATATACACTTGTATATAACACGCGCGTACACACACACACACACACACATACACCATGCTCGAGAGGATATCGAGAGCTCGGCATAATATAATGGAATTCCTCGTTATATAAATTTCGGTGCACATTTTTCCCACCGCCCATCGATCTCTCTTCTCGCGACGGACTCCATCCTCCTTTTCCTCGTCTACTTCCTCTCTCTCTCGCTCTTTCCTCTTAAAGTACGCGCGCAACCTCCTTGCATCCAACGTTTTACTTCATTCTCCGTCCTCCATCATTCCGTGCCGCCCTTCGTCTGCCGTGACGCGGAATCGCGGAACGATTCCTCAAACGTTCTCTCGGAGAAAACGAAATTCTATCGATAAAACCGCCGGCGCGGCATGCCGTCACCTCTCTCAATGATTTTAGCTCGTCGAACAAAATGCACGACGCTGGTAAAAAGTGATCACTCTCCTCCTCTTTTCTTTTCTCTTTCTCTCTCTCTCTCTTTCTTCGTCGATTAACTGTCGTTCCACTTCCGCGCTTGAATCATAAGAATCTCGAAGTGGTAATTCTCTCTTTCGAGGTCTTACGCGCGTTCTCTTCCTTTTTACCTTGCCGACCGATATTACTTTCATTTCGTCTCTTGTTCGTTTTTCTTATTTTTTTTCTGTTCGTTTTAACAATAAAGCAAGTAATTTTAATAAAACGAGATATCGTGTTTCTTCCTCTCTCTCTCTCTCTTTTCCGCGATCCAGATGCTCGACAATTCTCGATCATCTTCCGAGCAGGTTTTTGTTTTTTTCACTCGTCTAGCGCGATAACCGGTCTCGTTTCGACTATTATCGCACGAGGTTGGAATTTCGGTAACCGCGGCGCGCATGATTTATCGGGCCGGAAATGGAGTTCACGAGGTTACGCGGTTGTGCCCGGTCCGACCGTAAACAATCGCTTGGCGTCGAAAAATTTGGGCGCGCGCGGATCCGGACGTATTTATCGACGAGGTCCGGTCGTCCGCGTTTTGTGCGGCCGCACACACAACCGGTGTGTACTACGTGTCTCTCTCTTATGTATTATGCATTGGCGTCTCTAATACCGGTGCAGCGTGGCGCTATTGATTTAACGCTACTTACGTATGCGCGTTAATTTCGTTATGCCACGCGTGCCAAATATTTTGCGCGCGGGAGTACACACCCCCGATGAATATATTAAGGCCGGCTGAATTATGCTGTCTCTGCACGAGAAGCCAATCGGGATAATTTTGGAATATATAACAGCTGGATATAGATCGAGACTGTGCGCGCGCGCCAACTCTATTATCGCGAATAATAATAAAATTTTGCCCTGAATTAAACATTTTCAAAGTTTGCGTGTTCTTATTCTCTCGCGGAAAGATAATCTTGCCGGCGTAATATTTCAAAATTATGACTCGGCGGCGGCGGCGTTTCAAAGTTGAAGATGTGTGTACGAAGCTCTTCAGGTTTCATACACAACACACAGTGTACCATTCACTCTAGTATTCCATTACTCCGAATATATTGCGACGACGAAAAGTGGCAACGGAAAGTATTCCCGCGACAGCCACGCCATATCGCGTCGTGTCGTCGCCGCGCGCGCTCTGCTGCACGTAACGTACGAAGTCCACATCCACACTTGAACACGCAGCCGGTCGAGAGGTTTAAAACCATACGCGCGCTGGGGACACTTTGGTCTAAATGAGGCTGAGGACCGCACCGAGGGAAAAGTTGCCTTAAAATCAGTAAATATGTATTCTTGAAAGTTTCGCTTCCGAACGGAGAAGATTGTTTTTAATTTTATTTAAGCAAAAAAGTATTTCCGGTAAATACGCGTGTGTAATTTGTATATTTATTTTTTTTGTATTTATAATTTCAAAGAAATACACGTTCAAGTAAATATGCACGTTACACCGATTGCGTTTATTTTTATACATTTTCTACGTTTATAACTACCGCTTTCATAAAATATGTATCGTCATTTATTAATTGAGGTATATCGCTTTTTTTTTAAACTAGAACATTCCAGTTTTTTCCAATTAAAAAAAATGCATTCTATTAAATATTTTACAAAATTGAAATCTAAAATATAAAAAAAAATGTATACACTCTCTTGTATAAGCATGATAAATACTTAAATTAATAATTTAAAAAATAGATACGTTATCACCACTTCAACCGAAAAAGCAATTTTCTTGAACAAAATAAAATTTTGTTTCGCTTCAAGATAGTTTTTCCCTCAGGGGATTAGAGAGCCAGTTCCACAAGTACCGCTGTTGATGCGCGTCTCTTCAAATCTTTGAGCCATGATGTTTAAGTCATTTTTAACGTACGATCTAACAAACTACAGGTTTAACGTCAGCCACTTCTCTCGTGTAAGATTCTTTCGCTCGCGTCTTACTTTCCGTATCTATTAAAAGACGAATCTCGCGTATCCGCGCGCAATTTTTAAGGGCGAATCTCGAAGAGAGGGCCATGGCGTGGCCCTTCTCCCTTTTTTTTCGTTCTCAGATTTTCGCATCACCGAGCGGGGGATCGTTTCGAAATTCATCCAACGGGAAAAGGAGGCGCGCCTTCAAATCCTTTCGGTAAATAATTTTCGCCGAGCGGAAGCGGCCGCTTAAAGCCGACGGGAGCAGAGATTTTCTTCGATTAATTTCCGCCTTCGTCCTCGCCGTTCGCGCTCGTCGTTCTCTCGCTCGGGAGAAGTGCGGTTCTTAGTTTCGAATCCACCGAGGCGTATCGCATCTCTCTCTTTTTCTGCCTTCTCGCTCCTTCCAGTCGCCATCATTTTCTCTGCCTCTTCTTTCCTTCCACTCCACTCCGTTTTCACTCTGTGTATTATGCATTAAGGTTATTCGTTATTTATAAGTATTACGTCGAAAGTTTTTCAGCCGCTATTGCTCGCACGAGTTAGCCACCACCACCACCACCGCCGCCGCGGTGTAATGCGGGTATGATTTATCCCTGTTCGCCCCGTCCGACCTCGTTCTCGCGTCGTTTCCACTTATACGATGCACGCGGCGGGCCGGGCGTTTCCGCCTTTGCCAAGAAACGTTCGCGGCCGTTCCGCCTTCGATTCTCGCGAGGCTTTCGTTTCCGCGCTCGAGCTCAAAAACGCGAACAAAGTAATTTTGACGTGTTCCCCTTTTGCTTCCGCTAATGTGCGCGCGTTTAAAGCTCGCGCGGTTTGTGATGTATTGCGGAAAACTGTCAGAGATAAAAGAAAATGTCTTTCAACAAAGAAAGTTTTGTGTGATTTTAAGCTCGCGCGCGCACACACACGCGCGCGCGCGCGCGGAATGAGAGTAAAATACATGTGGAAATGGAAGAAATTTTGATCTGAGATAAAAGCATTTCTTCTCGCGAGAAGATTCGAAGTTTCTACAGAGACAGATGCCGCGCGCGCGAGCGCGCTTACGTCCGTCCGGACGGCATCACGACGGCGATTTTTACCGGGCGCCGGACGCGAGAAGAGGAGTTGACGCTGAAAAAAAAAAAAACCGGGGGCGTTTTCTTCGATTAATTTCCGCCTCTCTCGGTCCTTCGTCGCTTCGTGCAAAATGTGTCCGGCTGTTTTTTCGGACCCGACGAGGCGTGTCATAAGCTCGACGCGATCATTGCCCGTCGTAAAAATTGACGCGTTTATCGTCGGCAGACTCTTTGATAATTAACGATTAGAAGCGGATTTGTGTGTGTGTGCGCTTGCAAAGCTTCGTTTGACAAATATCTGGTAATTGGATTTCCACGCGAAAGTGATAAATATTGTAACCGCAAGTGTTTGATAACGATCGCGCCCACAGAGCATTGACAAGTGAATCCGATTATAACGTGAGAGAAATACTCGCTATGCGTGTCTGTGCGCTTACAATAGAGAATATAATAATTGCGCGTAACTACTTCCTGCCAAGAGGAATCAGACGAGAGTTAACAGATCAAGCTGCATACAAAATAGAAGCGAAAACGATAATAAAGCGATAATAAAATAACACCTGATTCGGCTCTTTTGCCCCGCTGTACGCGCAATCTTTGTGCTCTTTTGCCGCGCATATATATTTCAATTAACTCAAAAAACAAAAAACAAATCGCGAGACCGCATTGTAATTGCTGCTTACGTGATTTTTATCTCCCCGGGCGCTGAAGAGATACACAAAAGGTCCACCGACAAAAAAACATAGAGAGATTCACGCCGATTAATTTCCGCCAATCTCTTCCTCTCTCTCTTTTTTTCCCTCCTCCCTCCCCCTCCTCCCTCTCTCGCGTCCCTTCTCTCTGTCGCGTGTTTATTCGCGCGAACGCGCGAGCATGTTTTCGAGTCCGCCGAGGCATATTATACCCGCGACGCATCGTTGTGCCTCGGCCATCTCTTCCCTCCCTCGCCATCCCCCCGCAGGTTCGCCCTCCATCCATTTCTCGTCCCTCGACCGTGCGCCGTCCCTCGCGTTCGCCGATCCCGAATTCGTTATAACCAGTCGAGAGAGCCACGCAACCGTAACTTCGCAGGATACGATGTACGCTACAGAGAGCTCGACTAAATCAAATTTACAAGCTGCTGAGTGTTTCCCTCCCCTGACTCTCCTCTTCTCGCCCAAGTCTCTCTCTCTCTTTCTCAACCCTCCCGCCCTCCCCTCCCGCCTGTCTCTACTAGGGTTCGGTGATCGTACTCCGGCCGGCGTGTTCCGGCTTATGTCGCGACCGAGACCACTATTTTCGTCAGAAGTCATTTAAAAGTTTTTCGTGCCGCGCCGCCTGCGCGCCCAAGTAGACTCTGAATTATTTATTCGGTGCCGGCTGCGACCCCGCGGCGCGGCGTGGATGCACGCGCGTCGCCGAGGTTACCGGTCATTAATATTATCTCGGCTCGATATCGCATTATATGCAATCGCGCTACGTCATTTCTCCTCTTCCCGCCGGGAGAGGCGGAGGAGGGAAGAGGCGAGCGTGAGATGTGGGAGGAACCGAAAACTTTTATGGGTATCCGATGGACGTTGCCGAGGCTTTACGTCTTAATCGGGTCTAGCTATAGTACACGAAGGGAATATTGCTGTTACATATTACATAGACGTAACCGGGGAGGTGGTGGTATCGCCGCTCTAAGACGCGCTGCTCCTTCTTGAATTGGATCGTCGCGCCATTAATCGAGTAACGTGAAACCGGTTTAGGAGAATGTGCAACAACGACGTAAGAAGACTCGTGAATACAAATCAAGCCGTAATTCCTCGCGAATTAACATCCGTATATTCTCCGTATCTGAAAGCGCTTCTCTCTGATCTCTCTCGTACGGCATTCGCGCAATTGCCAATTAGTTGTGAGGCGGGGACGGGGAGAGGGAGGGAGAGAAAAAAAAACAACCACGGATCGTATCCTTTCGCGTAGACGACGACGAAATCAATATAATGCGCTTATTCGAGAGCAAAGATGTTTCTCCCTTTCTGTTTGTATCGGCTCGATATATCGGGAATATCGATGTTGCATCCCTAAGTATGACACACGTATTTCGCGTGTCCGCTCTTTCTGGGTTGTGTGTAAACGAGCAAACCTGGGGAGACACGAGCGATTAGCATACACAGCCGCGTCGGATGCACCGGCGCGGAGAGAGACCGTATACTACGGCGGCGGCGGCGTATACATACATACATATGCATGGCACATATAGGCCGGAATTAGCTTGAAATGTTTAATTGAACGAGCATTATCGACGCGCGCGCGCTAGTCTGTTCGTCGTCGCGATATATTGATGTATTACGCAAACAACGGCGCTTATTAACCAAATCGGCGCTCGCCTTAATAATATTAAGCCGCGTAAGTAGCGCGCGCGCGCGCGCGCGCTGGCCAATTACTCTTTCGGCAAATGTAATCGTCAACGTTTGCTCGATGCAATGGGCGGTGAAAATATTTAACGTTGCGCATGTTGAATTTTCACTTAGCAAATTATCATCAATTGATTAAAAGTGTCGCGTGTCAATTTTGATAACACGCGAAGTATAAAAGAGAGAGATAGATAGAGAAGCGAGATAGGGTACAGAAATTGTCATCAACGCTGAGTTCTGCGTGCAAATATATTCTATTTGATTAATGTCTATACATGTAATAAACTTGTATATATAGTCTTTCCTCTCTCGCTCGCGCACGCACGCACGCACACACCTCGCAAAGAGAAATCACTTTATACGAAATCACACTCGCGTGTGTACCGACCGTTGCGTGTGAGCGAACGAGAGGGAGGGGGGGAGGGAGGAGAAGCAAAAGTACCTGGTACATGATAAATGCTCCGGACACCCATCACGCGGTGCAGCGCGACATCACGGGTGCGCGTCCCTCAAAACGGAGCTACAATGCGGACTCTCTCTCTCTCTCTCTCGCGTAACCATTATGCTAAAATGCAATCTCCTGATAACCGCAGCCGCGCCATCGCGGGGCTTAATCTCACCTATCTGTACAGCCGTCGGGGAACGGAAACAAAATGGGAATGAGAGACCGGTCTGCCTGGTCTGGGTGATTCGGGATAAAGAGAGGCGGCATTGGGGATGCACAGAAGGGATGGCGCCTGAGAGAGAGAAAGAGAGGAACAGTGTGGGAGAACGGGCGGGAAGGGGGTGGACAATGGTGGCGGAGACTGGAGAGATACGAAAAGAAATAAATTCCGCAATCGATAAGCGTCCGGTTAAACGTCAAAGCGCGCCGGTGTGGGTAGACGAGGCACTTTCGATCCTTGACAAAAAACACAATCGCCGATATCCACGGGATATATAGGGCGAACGCGCGCGATTGCTTTGCCTCTCTTTTTCCGGCTCGCCCGCATCTTTTTTCCTTTCCAGCGGAAAGTCGAGTCGATGTCGAAGTACACGTTGTAATGCCCGCGATCTCTTTGGATTCGTTTCTCCTCCTCGTTTTCTTTCTTCCTTCTTCCCTTCTTTCTCTTTCTCTCTGCTAGAGAAACTTCGCAATTTTACTACATTGCCGATGAAGATATCCGGTCGAGAATTATTTCCGACCGGCATCGGAGAATTGCTTAACAAAACGTATCGAATTGTCGCGTGTATTGACTGTTGACGTAATGAATTGTGCGCGTTTATTGATGCGTTTTTCTTAATTACTGCAAAATGCATTACACTTGCAATTCGTGCAATTTACATACACAGCGCGCTATTTGTTATTTATAGTATTTTTATTAAATGTTTCACAAGTCAAAATTGATCCGCAGATTTAAATTTCGTTCCCAACACACACACAAAGACCGAAATAAACGCTCCATTTGTATAGTTTATTTGAAAATGGTGCGAGTCAAATTTTGAAATAAAATGGTTTCATCCTATTTGCGCGACGATAAAATACATCATGGGCAAAATGTGAATAATAAACGTGAAATGTCGATATCAACCAAACGTTTCGTTTTTGAAGTGCGAGCGCACTGTGTAATTTCCGCTTGTTAATGTATATATAGATAAGATTATAAGAAACATTCAATGAGTTTTTAATGCGGAAATATTTGCGTCTCGCAACGATAGCGATTTGTTTATTTCGCGACTGATCTCAAAGAATAAAAATTTCTCAGCCGCTTCTTCGTTCTCGGAACGAGGCTCGCTTATATTATAAGACGTGTCGTATATCTCTCGTGTCGCATGACGTAATTCGACTCAGCCATCGACAAGCATTACCGCGAGACTTAGTCAGTGGGAGAAAAGAAGTATTTTCCCGAGTGGGGCGGCGAACGAAATCGTTCGGCGTTTAGCTCTCTTTCGGGGAACGTTCGGAAAGTTTAGATACCTCTTCGGGATCCTCTTCCAGGCGAGCGAATAAGCAGGCATTAAAGGCTTAGACCACAGATCGAATTGGAAGTACCTACGTAGCGTTCCTGCACCTTACCTTCCCACCCCTTTCGCGCGTTCCTTCCTCTTCGCGCAATTTCTCCCGTCTCTCTCTCTTTCTCCCTCTCTCTCTCTTTGTCTTTCTCTTCTTGCTCGCTTGTTCGCCATCTCTCCGCAACGAAGGAGCAAGTATGGCCGCGCTGGGGTAGGTTAAGCATCGAAAATCGAGAATCCTCGAGCAAGTCCGAAGAACCAAGGGGAGAGCGCGCTTAATGGAGGATCATCGTGCGATTTCGTCCGTGTTCCCTGAACGAGGTATATTCGTGACCGGGCCTTGGACCAAGCTCGTAAAGCCAGTTACGGTTACGACTCCCTCTTGACTTTTTCCAAGTTGCGAATAACGTCGTAACGCGCGCCGATAGGCGACCGCCGGTCGAAGGAATTATGCTCGCGTCGACGATGTGGTTTAGAACATATCCGTTTCCTGTGTTCGTCACTTTATACGTTCATACGCACACACACACACACATGCGCATACACACGAGAATAATGGTTTGCTTTCACATATCAGTGCGCTTGAGTAAATATGCGACTATAATCTATGATTGTACATTTACGCAACCGTAGACTGGCATTGTTCGGCCCGGTAATAAACAAACAATGTGTTATTCTGTTATTACTGTAATCCTCATATATATACAATGTATGTGCATATATTCGAAACGCGCAATTATGGAGCTTAAAAGAGCGAGTTAAAAATTTTGACTTATATCAACCGATGACTGTATTTTGGCGAGCTGTCACGCAAAACGTATGCGCGATAAAGCAGGCAGCATTTGTTTTTCTTGAAGGATGAAAAAAAACTTGTCAAATGTGATACTACTACGTCGTTTATCTGTGCGTCGTTTCGGACACTTATCGATCGTGTACAAACGAAGAGCTTTGGCGAACGTTTGTTACGTTATAGAGATACGAGAACGCGAATGTGTAACTAAATGTGGCATATAATATACATTGTCATTGCGTTTAATACGTAATACGCGTGTACCACACGTTGAAAAACACATTTCAATTTTGCTCCTGAAAGCGCGTGAATCTGTAATTTTACATTTTAATGCATTGCTCTTTCTCTCCTGTCTGCGACAATCTCAACAACATTTTTGACGGCATTTTTTTATATCAACGTGAACTTTTTTTCTGTTCCAGCGCCATCGAGTCAAGCAATTCAAACTGGGTGGTTTCGGCGTTTCCAGAGCGTGTTCGGTGAGATGACATTTATTTAACACAATTAATACGTCCATTAGTCGTTAAACTCGTAGTTTTGAGAGATAATTTCTATTAATTGCTCAACGGTCTCAGAAGCTGTTCAATCTTTATGGAATATTAAATAATAATTTTATACAGACATATTTTCTGTCTCTCTCACAATTTTCTAGTATTTTCTTAGATTAAAAAATAGGATAAAATCGGTGCTTTCAAAGCATTTGTCTTTTTTTTTTTTTTTACTGCAGAAGCTATTGATCGACAATTTTTATTACAAAACATTATTCTTTTTTTCTTATAACAAAACTGTTTCGTGTTCGGCTGAGCATAATACGATCTTGTTGTCTGATGTGTTCGAAAACCTCTTTCCGTGATTATCTCTTGTAGTGCGCCTTCGCACAGGAAGTGAGCTTAAAATCAGAGTCGAATTTAAAATCGCCGACCTACAAGCTCGGCCTCTCATGATGGGAAGCGAGAAACGTAGGAATGGCTGAGGTTAAGTATCGAGGATCGTCAAGCTACTCGACCGACTTCGTTCCAAAGATGAAAGCGCTCTTAATGGAGTACCATTGTCTGGTTTCGTCCAAGTTTCGTCTCGCGAAACGTCCCAAGATTCACCCCGAGCAACGGGGCGCTCGTCGGTTTTATCGTTCGGGATTTCGGGTTCGACCGGCCGCCGCCTTTACAAGGTGGTCCCCAAGACAAGGGAAACTGCTCGAACCGTCGGCGTAATTAATGGCTTCATCAGTTTGCCCGCCGACTAATTAATTCGCCGTCTCAGACGTGTCATTTTCTCCGCGAAAACTTCCTCTCTTCGGAGCTCTTCTAATACGTAAGTTCGAATATTAATCTGCCGGAGAGAGGCGGAAAAAACACGAAAGAACTTATTTCCGAGAATAACGATTGTAAAAAAAAAAAAAAAAACGCGCTAATAACAATGATTTTTTCACAATTTTTTAATCGCTCGTTTCTTTGTTTTTCGCCACGTTAAAGCGGGGAGAAATTTTAAATAAGTCAATTATTTGATGACGTTTTTCACGAGGAGGATATTGATAGTATATTGTTCGAAAGTATAGTTAGATCGCGTCATTATTAATTGGTTGGCTGTTTCCGATATAAAAGTGCCGGAACATGTCGATTTGCGTTCGCGCGAAATGGCGATAATTTGCGAAACTCATTAGCACGCTCAATTCAATTTAAAATCTCTCGTATATTCTCTCTTTTTCCGAATTTTTCCCGATGGCGAGTTTCTCTACATTATTATGTGTTACGTATGTGTGTCGCGTTCGAAATAGTTTATCATTGCGTTCTGTGAACGATCGCGAGAATTCAAAAGCGTTACTCATATCTCAGACGTATACACCCATATCTCCGCGAAAATTATACAGAATTAAAAACGCAAAACTAAACACGTGGAAAGAAAATCAAGTTTAATTTCAAAAGAAATATCGAGTGATAAAAAAAAAACTGAAGTGCGATAAAATTAAGGAAAGATCCGCGTATATATCCCACGGATACGTTATCGGAATGATTTTGCCAAAAATTGTGGAAGACTTCATCGTCCAGAGGTTTTATCCCGAAATTTATCATCGTTCGTTCCGCCGCGCGACGGCACGTCGATATATACTTTTCGAATACGTTCAAGGTAAAATTGCGGTAGACGTTAAAGGGAGATCTGCAACCTTCTCCCGGAATGAGACGGGGATCGAGAATGACTCGACAAAGCGGAAAAGGGGATCAACGGCAAGCGAAGATAGGTGGGAGCGCGAGTTACTTGGGAAGGTTACGGTAATCCGCCAAGCTCATCATGTAATTTCCCACAAGGCAGCGAAGGCCGCTTGTATTTCGCTTTTGTCGAAACTTTTCGAAAGTATATTTTGCCGCTTGCCCCCTCCTTCCTACGCCCTTCAACGTCTACGTCGATTCTTTCTTCCCCGTCTCATATCGTTTACACCCTCTCGAAACTTATCCGCGGCAGTATGCAATCTTCACTTTTTTGTTTCAACTTTTTTTTCTCCCTTATCGTTTTTATAAACTGTTGGTATACTTCTCATTTGTGACACGTTTTGTTTTTTTTTTTTTTTAGTTTTATAGTTTTTCTTTTTTTATTTTGCTCTCGTCAAGGTGGCGTGTCGCGCGAGGCTTAATTAGGCTAATGGATATTCGTAATTGATGCAACGAGACTGTCCACTCGGGCGCTGAATAACGTCCGCGCCACCGCGCGACCACTCGGAGTGATATAATTCGCGTGCTCGCGACGAAAAACCCCGGTCTTGTAAATTTTTTAGGACGCACGCTGTTCGCGCGATAATCTTCGGACTCGTTATTCAAAATTTATCTTCAAGCGACTCTTCCTCACGAACTTCTCGTTGTGCGTGCAGCAACGTGAAACGGTAACAGATAACTTCTTAGAAGTAATACGAAAACCTCGATAGTCGAAAATTATATAAAGACAGTGAACGAATCTTGAAACCGGTTTCCAAACTTTCCGATCCTTTATTTAACTTTGGAGAGTTAGCTATTATAAATTTCCTAATTTAAAATGTTAATTTAATCTTCTTATAATTTTGCACGACAATTAACATGCGAAATGAAAAACTGAAATAACAGAATGAATTTAGCGCGCGGGGGAACCGAGAGAGAAATTTTGCGCGCTTTTCAAAATCACATTAAGATTTGTGACAATGAGAATATTAAGGTTAGCGCGCGCGGTCCGTTGTATGAAAAAAAAAAAAAAAAGAAAAAAACGGAAAGAAGAAAAGACTTTTTTATGCATTCCACTTTTATACAATATTTTTACGTCGATTATCGCATTAATAAAGCGCGAGAGATAACGTTGCCCGTTGCGTCATCTCATTTCTTTTTCTGACAGCTTACACGAGCGCGTAAAAATTGCGACGCATTTCTCTCTGCCGCACGGACGACTTTCGCCCGACTGTGCGTTGCGAAAAACGCCCGGTTCTGAAATATTAAACCGCGCTAAAAGCCTAAAGTTAAACATCGCGCCCGATTAATTACGAAAACATGACCGCGAGAGCAGCGTCAGAGGAAGCTTGCGCCGGGCTGCGCGCCGCGTGTCTTGGCGCGCGTATTTTTCGCGCGGGTGGAGGGAGAGGAGAAGGGTAGGTTTTACCTTTCCGTTTCCGCCGTCGTATCGCGCCTGACAAAGGCGGAAGTACGGCGAGAGGAGGATGGAACTGGACGGAGGGGACTGAGCACAACCGTCGACGACGCGACGGTGTATTCGGTTTCGCGAAATGCGACGGAGGTGCATTAAAGCGCGTTCCTTTGCCCCGGGAATATAATAGAATTTCCTGAGAACACACCTACCCCCACGTATCTCACACACACGTACAAACGGAGCGGTGGAGAAGATTAGAACTGACCGCTGGTCTGATTGCGGGAGAATAGACGCGTCTTTTATAATACCGATATTCGCGACGTCCAATTAGAAGGTCGTCTTCGCGTCGGGAATATATCGATTCGGTCGGACATATTATCGGCTTAGCGACGACGACGTAGATAATGGCATCTGTATTATAGCTTTTTGTAGCGAGCATAAAGATGTATATTTGCGAGTGCGCATTTACAGAGCATAGGGAAAATGGGACGTTTCGCCGGGACGATAAAAAGCGCCATTGGTAGATACGCTAATGTTGCCGTTCGCGAGCAGGAGAAATATAATGGAATCTATGATGCGTAAGCGCGTCTTACGGTGCTGCGCGCGGCGGGAGATAAGCTGCACCAACCACTGCCGCCGTCGCCGCCGCCGCCACGTCTCTCGTATGCAACGAATGGGCTAAGTCACTCTCGGCGGCACTCGCAAAATCGATAACGAGCCTCGCCCGCCGCCGTCGCGCTGTCACGCCGAGAGAGGAGAGACAGTCACGAGAAACCCGCGGTTTGTCGGTTCTCTCTTTTGAGATGAGATGTGGAGATTAAATTCTGATATATCGTATGTAAAACTCGCGTCTCATCAGGGAGCGATGAGCGACGAAGAGAAGAAGATTCTCGAGAATCTCGACCTCGTAACGGTGTAGTGAAACGCTTGACTCAAGTTTTTTTTTCCGAGTTCCGAGTAAATTTATATGTCGGAGCATTGCTTTTCGCGTGTAAATAAGTAATTTATTTACATATTTGAAGCGAGAAGAATAAAAAATGAAAATGCGAAAAGTGGAAAAGGAAAAGAGCAAAAACTTGGTCGTACAAGAAGGCTATTGTATATACAGTAAATTAGAGATGCGAACTGGCGCGGCAAAAAGAGAAAGAGAGAGAAAGAGAGACCGGGGAAGATATGGAAAAGTATAATTACGGACATAACTATAGAAATGTTACAGTAACTTCGCTCAGCTACTGCGCGCTACGTAGAGGTAGGACAAAGCGAAACATTACTATGCCGCGTCTTGGGGGACCAGGAAGTTACCGTTAAATGTGCAATGGAATATAGACAAAACAGTTCTTAAGAATCTCCTTATCTCCGTCCGTAGTCGCCGTTTTTATACCCGGCGTGGCCGAGGCATTCGCGGAATTTATTTTTTAATCGGATCGCCGCAACGGGAGGGGAATAAAAAAGTATCCTCTCCTTTCGGCCACTCCTTTCCCGTCTCTTCTGTTTTCTACAACGCTCGAAAATTCTGCCGCGGCGGTTACCTATCTACTTGATGGGGGCACGGGGGATAATACCCACTCGAAGTTTTCCCGACATTGTTTATCGCGGTTGCCGCGAGAGAATAATCGATTAAGGAGGCGAACGGGGGTGAGGCCGCCCGCCAATACACTCCCTCCCCCTCCCCCGTCGCCGCTCTCTTTTTCTCTCCTCCTCCCTTCCGGAAACTTTCGTCCTTCCGGCTAACGCCAAATTACTGGTTTCGCCCGGGCCGCATCTGAATGGAGGCTGACAGCACTTCGCAGCTAACGTGCACTCAACTACTTAATAATGTAACAGTCAGCCAACCACTATGCGCCCATTATGTTTCCATGCACGTTGCACAAGAACCCAGAGGTAACAGCCTGCCGGTGGTTGTAATATAGGATTCGCATCCTGTATCGCGTTGCATCGCTGTGTTTGTGCACGGCACCGCGTCGAGAGAAGAGAGAGAGAGAGAGAGAAAGCGAGGGGGAGAGAGAGAGATACGGAGACAGGAACGAAGAAAGAGAGGAAAATTTATTATGGTCTGGGATAAATCTCCTAAGAACAAAAAGCAAAACGCAATCGCTGTACATTGTATACAGAGGTGAGTCGGCACTTATAAAGTAATAATAGAATATAAAATGTATCTACCAAATAAATATACGCCAGAATGGAAGAATATAAATTACAGTTGCGGCGGGAAAAATCGCACCGATGAGCGTGTGCCAGAAAAAAAAAAAAATACCGCTTATATTTGTAATCTTTTTTAGTAGCAAAAAAAAAAAAAGGAAACGAAAATATTCTCTTGAGCTTTTTTTTCTCTACGTTATATATAACACGCTCTAATTTCTTTTATATTCAAGAACAATATACAATGTCTCATTTCGCTTTTCTCGATTTATTTGCGAACCGTTAAATAATGCGCCGCGAATAATTTCCGCATTGCTCGTCGTTTAGCTTCGCTCTTTCTTCTTGAAACACGCCTTTTTGTTTTTTTCTTAAAAAACACCGAGTTCTTCCGGTTTTCTTCTTTTTTTCTTTTTTTGAACGTGTATACGTGATGTCTCGCGCGTCTGTCCTTTGATACCGCGTTTGAGATCACCGTAAGAGCCTTTAATCCGGAAATGCGATACGTTACCTAACGACGCTTTAAATCTCGTTTCAAAAACTTTTTGATGATAGACGCGACGTCGCGGAGAAAATACGAGTTTGCACACAAACGTTCGTGATTCAATCGGCGTGGCTTCTTTTTTCTCTGATATTCACTTGGTTGTGACACACACGCTCCGTCGCGTCATTTTCGCGCGACCCTTTTGTAAATCCCCAAATGAGCTAGCCTTTACATATTTAATTCCCTAAGAGCGCGAGATCAGATAAGAAAACTCTCTTGTCAAATACAAGAACGTAAGAGATTTTGCATTTTTACGATAATAAAACCGTCTCTACTCACACGGTTGTGTGCTTTAGCCTCGGTTATTATTCTAATTACAAAGCGGCTCAAGGTTGTGCGAACGCGGGTGCGCGAACACAGGTCGGAATGGGAAAAGTGGAATAAGGAGCTCTAGATCGCGGCTCGCGAGCCACTCATCCTGATTACAGGTTTTCCGCGCGGAATCTTCAACGATGCTGGCGCATCTATTTTTCAGCGTGTGTCTTTCCCGCTCGCGGATTGAGACATTATCGTACATGTATACATACGTCGTTAAACGCGGACAGTTTTTTATTATTGAGAGACTCTAGATCCGACATCGTCGCTTTTCCTCGTAATATTTAATAATTTCTTTTATCGAGCGTGTGGAATCTTAATGACGTGTATGCATTCTCGGCTGTTAGTTTTTTTTTTAATGATATTTTAAACGAACTTTACGATGAAATACAAAACTCCGTTTACGCGAGTTGAATCGATTTGATATCGAAGATCGCAGTAAGAGATAATTTCGCTTAGAGGAGGTCGATTGCAGGAAAATAGGTCTATACCGCGTTGAAGTCGTGAACAGGCATCGTTTACGTTTACGCGATAGTTTAATGAAAACAAGGTTATCGATTGTTCTCTGAAATAAACTCGAATGTACGTTCGGCTCGAGCTGTGATGTTACGTGTCGGAGCTTCAATTCGCTCGAAAACGTATTGTCGATCATTCTCACTGGACCGGAAACCGATCTTGAATGAAGCGCGCGATAAAAATTCATCAATAAATAATGTTATACGCAAAAGCCTCAGCTGCGCGCGTTGTGCAATACAATATTCGCGCGCGGTCGTTATACGTGAAGTGGTGGGATGCGTTCAAGCAACTGCATATTTTCGGCGATAAACCATATCGCCGGTGAAATAATAAAATTCAACGCGCGCGACAATATCGCGCTGGCGAAGTGGCGTGAAACGAGCGTCGTATCCGAGCGATATTGTCTTTGCGCGAAGAAGAACGGACGCGCGCGGACGCGATTTAACGTGTTCTTCCTCATGAGGGGATTCTCGATAACTCGCCGATTACCCGACGGAACGTTTTACGAAGCGCATTACGCGACATAGCGAGCGACTAGAAGGAGGATAATCTCGATTATTGAGGTAGCGTTTGCGGGAAATTACGATCTCGCAATCTGTCGTCGCAAATTCCAGTCGGAGATGCGAGAGGATTTCGCGAATATAATTCGATCTGCTTAATGTATGATTAAATTAGTTCATACAGGTAATTTTGATGGAGTTACTTTGTCTCCGCTTAAGAATTAATTTTGGTCCAATTAGAGAACGTGTCTTTCCTTCGTTTAATCTGTATAATTCCTTTATTTAATTATCTCGAAATGTGTATCGGATGTAATGAAAACTTTTATATGACGATGCTGTTTTGATATGTAATTTTAAACAATTTATTCGAAATTTTTTACTTTAAACAAAGCAATCGGGATGTTCTTGAAATTATAATAAACTCGCATATTACGTGTTTGATCATTATCAAATACCAAAACGTTAATCAAGGTAATTGATGGCGTTTTAATTGACTGAAATTTGTTTTGAAATTCATTGAAAAAAATAAAACAGCTTTCGGTTAGGAAAAATGTCATTTCTATTCGGAATTACGACCCGGCAATTTATCGAGAATTTGCGGTGCGCTTTGGGGAAGAGGAACGTTTCCGGGTGGGAAACGATTGGCGCAGAAAATTTCTCTACATTTAAGCTCCGTTCGAATTATTCGTTCAATTAGAGTTCCCTCGAAAATATATAACTCATTAGAATATTTTTTATCCTTCAAACACACACGAATCGAGTAATCGGGCCGGGCGTGTTGCCGGTGAATTTCACGCTTGAAATTACACGAAACCGGGTAATGAGCCGTTTTTTTCCCTCCAACTGGCAGTTGGAGAGAGGGAGGGAAAGGAGGCGGCAAAACGATGCGCTCGTTTAAGCGCGATACTTGAAATTTATCACCCGGCGATTCTTGCGCAGATAAATGGACAGTAAATCGCGGTATCGCGGCTCGCGCGCGACACGAGCGCATTTCTCTTTCGCCGTCGCTCGATATCGCGAATTGGAAAAAAAAAAAAAAAAAAAAAAAAAAAATTAGAGAACTCGCCAGTTCGCAATGAGCGGTTGCGCAGCAAGGGTGGCGGCGGCGGCGGTGGCGGAGAAGGGGCGGGAAAATGAAGCACGTGTGAACGTTACGCGCGGCATAAAATTCGGGGGCCTCTCCCGTATGGCGTATGTAAATTGCGTGCAGCGCGCGCGACGCGCATGAATTTAACTGCCGCCGCATGTAAATTCAGCGCCGGTGCATGTAAATTTTATTGCAATCAGCTATTGTAAACAGGATTACCGCACGGGTGCGACGCCGAAACTGCGGAGAGCGCAAGCCGGGCTAGTCGATGGAATCCTACGAATATTTCGGACACATCTGACCGCCAATATAGGCGGGATGCTTACGATACTTCGCTATTGAAACTATCGGTATCCGGGGAGGGAGGGAGAGAGAGAGAGAACGGTATCGGATTAAAAATATCGACATTCTCTTGCGCTCAATATATACATATATATATATATATATATATATTAATGATCTCCGATGAACTGATAATTCTAAATAATAATAATTAATTTCGATTATTCGCATTTCAATTATGGGTATACGAATTACCTAATTTCGAAGTGCTTTTTATCAATTTACGATCTCGCGTATTTCTCCCTCTTTGAATTATCGCAAGATATACCGCCGATACTGCGGAAAGCGAGGATATTCCTGAGTAAATAGCAGCTACATCGGCTTGTAATATTCAACGCGGAATGAAGAAAATTATCGATATCTCATCAAATTTAATCTATCCCAAGGCCAGTCCGGCGTATAACCTGAATAAATCTCTCTCTCTCTCTCTCTCTCTCTCGCTCGTTGTGTGTGTGTTGTCTTCCTCGGTCGTGAGTTGAGTGTGCGAAGGACGCGCAAATTCTGGAAATAAGAGAGACGATGGGACCTGCGTTTAATTTCGAGTAGTTGCGTTGCAAATTCAGTCGCTCGTGCGGTTTGCAGATTGCGCTCACAAATATTTGCGCGCCGCGCATGTCGAGCATTTTATCGGCGCTGATATTAAATGGCGAATATTAATTAGGGGAAGGAGGGAGAGGAAGAGAGAGAAAGAAAGAGAAGGAGAGGGAGAGAGAAGGGAAGAAACATCGAGATCGTTGAAACTGAAACGAGAGCGAAATCGTTTCGTACAAAGTATGTTATTTCTATATTTCATCAACTATACCGAAAATATATATATATGCAACATGTGAATAAATATTACACTATTATTTTATTATTTTACACGAATAAGCAATTTTTTAATTAAATTAAAATAATAATTCTATTATTATTTTACACGAGTAAATATAAATGTTCCAATCATGTTATATATAATATTATTAGCAACATTTTTTACAAATTATTACTTTTATAATTATATTCTTCACGTATCGCTTTATTTAGTTTGAATTTTTTTCTTGTGTAAATTTTTCAACTTGTGTAATATTTAAAACACATTGCAGTTTTTACTAAATAAAAAATTTTCTCTAATGTAATTTCAATCTCTCCACACGAGACTGACTCTTTGCAAATATACTTATATTACGTATAAATATCTTGTTTTCTTCCGTGATTACAATCGAAGGGGTTGAGACAGAGTCATATTTGCAATCGCTATTTACTGATAACAATTCCGATCCGCAGGCTGCACGCACGGAGAGCGTTGCTCTCAAAGCTCTCTCGCGCGTAAGTACGAAGAGCTCGCGGCGCCAATCGTCCTCTCGTAGCCCCTATCGCTTCGAGCTCGGTACAGTCGCAAAAATCTTTTGCTTTGGACCTTACTCGCGCCAACGTCACCGGTGTCGTTGTACGTGTCATCGCAACCTGCTGTCTCAAAGCGCGCAATAAGCGAAGCATGTAATCGACTATCTGCCGGCAAATCCTCTGCGGCGAATGTATCGCCTCTGTGTGTAACCTCTCTTTCTCTCTCTCTCTCTTCTCACACACCGTTATATGTACATCGACGTCGCCGAATTTCGACTCCGTATTTACCGGACTGCGTGTTATAGCCGACTGAGCGAATCGCTCCCGCCGTTGGCGCGCCATTCGCTCTGTCTCCATGTACACATATCCGGCGGCGTAAAACTCGACAGAATTCACGAACGGGTCGTCCCCGCCCGCCGGGGACGACACAGAGAGAACGGAGAGAAGGAACGCGAATTTATTGAGTTCCGCTAAATAATGCGTAGCGCGCCGCGATCTCGTCGCGCATTAGCGACGCGGTCGACTTTACTGATTTTACCAACACGCTCGCGTGTCCGCGAATATGAGACAAATACATTCGAACAATTTCGCGCGCGAGAACTTTCGCACGTGTATAAATCTCTCTCGATGCGCTTAAAGAGGCAGTTTAAATCCTTGGGCGTGTGTGTGTGTGTGTGTATACGATATATGTATATATTTCCAAACCACTTACCAAAATGCAACCGTAATCTCGCTAATCCAATTACGCGAAACCAATTCGCGATACACACACACACACACACGGGCGGAGGAGGGGAGAGAGATGAGAGAACGTGAAAACATACTACGACCGCCTCTCTCTCTATGGTCGACCGACATTCCGGCGTGATTAGCCAGGCATAAGATCGAATCTGGGTCCCGGGAGATCGCGCGTCTCGCCAATGTAGGGTTTCATAATGGAGGAGAACGACGCGAGAGGAGCCAATCGTCGTTACGTTTACACGTCGACCGGCATGCGGCGATATGGCACTGATTCTGAGGTAGAATTTCCACGGCGAGTCCTTCTCGGCGCGATAAAGAGGATTTAGATCGATTTAAGATTCCAATTTCCGGGGGTTTCTCGCGGGGGAGGAGGCTGAGGCAAGAAGGGAATCTCTCGTCTCAGTCAGACCATCATCCGTTCGAACACGACGACGAAGTCGGAGAAAGCTGTCGGCATATCGCCGACTGAAAGGGGTGAAACAGTGTTTCTCAAGCTCTCTCTTTCCAGATAACAGATCTGCGTGTATGATATTTAGTTTTCTTTCTCTCTCTCTCAAGCACTTCGATAAAATTTTATTACCGTTGGTATTTTCGTGCGCACTTCATGGACTAACGTGCACATTGTTTGCCGAAACGAACCACTACAAATAATTAAAAAGCACGTACTTTGTGTTTTAACAGCGTTACTTGTTAAAACAATTTTAACAAAATGCGAAAAATTAAATACTCGCAAAATAATATCTATTATAAATAATCAATAAACACGCGCGCGCACACGCGTAGAAATGCACCGAATGTCAAAAGAGTTATTCCAATAATGGAGAGATAAAAAAAAAAAAAAAAAAAAAAAAAATGGAATTTTCAATTTTTCGCATAACTGAATTTGAGAAACGCTGTGGAAAGAGGGGGTCGGGAGTTGTCGAGGGGTGTGAGCCGACGCTACTAGCTGGGGCACCTCGGCTTGAGAAAGGGGAACGACTCTCGTGAATTACTAGTCTCCGCGTTTTTTCTCTCTTTTACTCTCCGCTTTGCTCCTTCATCGTTTCTCCTTTATCGCATTCCTCGGATCTTCCTCGCCTCTCTCTCTCTCGCTCTTCTCTCAGAAGAGCGACTCCAGTTTTTATCCCCGCCAACGCTTACTTTTTGCGGCGCGGCCGCGCCGTATCTGCGGAGATTGTAATTTTAATTCCGGCGGTTTTATACTTCTCTCGCAGTTTTTTTTCTCTCGCGCATCGTTCGAAGAAACGTCTGTTCACGCATTTGTGTGTTTGTGTGTGTGTGTGTGTGTTCGCGTGCGAATCTGCGGCATCGGGTCTAACTCTTTGTCGAACACCTTCTTCTTATTTCTCTTTCCGCGATCCCGTCCCTCCGAGCAATTCGATCTTTATTCTTTAAAGCACACACTTAGGTTACCGTTGAACGAACGTTTTTCACACACAGAATCGTAATTCTTACGAATATTTCTCTGTCTTTTTCTCTTTCTTTTTTCATATAGAATTGTCTTTTTGCACAGCCAATTGCCGGCGCAATTGGATTTCCCCATATCTATCCGCGAGTTAGATTAAGCGACATTTATTCTGGTTTTGTTTTTCCGCGGTTTCTCCAAACTTCCACTCGGACTCGTTTTCTCCATTTCCTTACCGTATTTCTTACCCGTATCGGCACTCCATCTGGCTTTAGAGACTACTTAGATTCGCGGAAGATTTAAGACAGTCAGACGGACACACCGCTGCCTTCTCGGGATCGCAGTCAGATAGTTTCGGCTAGATCCGAATTACCAATCTCCGTCGCGTTTCTTTCTTTCCCTTCCTCGCGCGGATCGTTTTCTCTCTTTTTCTTTTCGAATTTTTCCCGAGTTTTCCCGGCGCTTTTCTCTCGCTGTCTCATCGTCGTGTCCCTGTTCCCTCTCTCTTTCTCTTCTACGTGTTCCGTCCTCTCCTTACACCGACTTTTTGCTTCGTATTCCATCCGCTGGAATTCTAATTTTAATTCCGCGGCTTTTGGCTTTGCCTCGCCGTAGTCTACCCGTATAATCGTCCGCAAAATTAGATAGCAAACTAATCTCGTTTCAGCGTGTTCTACAAAACGCACGTTTCGCCATTAAACTAAAACGATTAAAAAAGATTCTTTACTTCTTTTGAAACTGCATTTCATTTTTTTCGAAACTGTACGCGGCAAATACGCGCGTGTATGTTGTACGTACGTGTCGCGGAGAAATGTGTATGTGTGTGTGTGTGTTCGAATATCCGAGAGAATTTTGAATTATAGCAGCTAAAGCCGCTTTTGTGTGTGTGTGCGTGCGTGTAAGTCGAAAAATGTAGCGAGTTTTACAGCGGAGAGGAGTGATATCTCAAAGCGCGTTCGCGAACGACTTACTTTCGCGAATCGAATCGGTTGTTGCACGCGCATTACTGTGCTTTTAACGAGCTATCTGACTTTAAGATAGTTTCCGTTTCTCAGATCGAGTGAGATCCAGATTTTTAGCATGAGGAGGGCACACAGGGGCGGGTCAGCCGCCACTAGTGCCCGTGGTTTGAGTGGATGGTCGATCCAAATTACCAGCCTCGGCTTCTGCCTCTTCTTCTTTTTTTTTTTCTTTTCATTCGTCGTCGTCGTCGTCGTCGTCGTCGTCATCCCCTCGCCTTCCCGTTCCTTTCCACGGTGGATAGTCCTCTTTTTTCTTTTTTTTTTACCAGACCCTCGTCTTCATTGTTGTCTTTCTTCTCCACCCTCAGCCACACTCCTTTCACCCGTTCCCTCCCCGGTAGCTTCCTCATTTTCATTTACTTCTTCTTTATTTACTTTTTACATCTGCATTCTACGCCGTGTCCGCCATTGCCTTGACTGCGTCGAGCAGCTACCCGGTAGTATATACTCGTGTATCGTACGCTTGTCATCGTTGAACTTCCGCTTTAAAATTCTCGCGTAATCTACAAAGTAAGTTTCGAAATCGACGCATTTTATTCGCAAGTACGTTCGAAACGTTTCTCGCGTCGATCGTATTTTTAAAACTTTTCTACGAGACAAAGACACGCGTTTTCTCGGTTTTATCGTTAAAAACTCTAACTTTGAAAAATAACTTTCATTAAAACACACATTGTTTTTCGATAACGAACCCTGACAGATCTAAGAAATTACACAAAAAACATAATTGTGAGTGAAAATGCGATAGGATAGGCCATAATTCACTTTATCGCGTTCTGACGCGACGCTAAAACAAATTCCCCAAGTGACACACGGTCTTATGGATTCGGCAACCGCGCCTGGCGGGATTAGCCGGACAACTCTCGCATCGGACAACTCGAATTACTTGTCACGACGTTCTTTCTTTTGCCCCACACACACACACACACGTGCTTTTTCTCTTTCCCCTCGCTTTTTTTTCCTTCGTCGATCTCCTTCGTTGATTGTTATTTGTGTTTTTCTGGGCTTTTCCTTCGACGCCGGCCGCGCGACGACGGCGTCCCTTTTTGCCGCCCTCTTTCCTTATACCCAGGCACCCTCGTCGCTCGCGCTTCTTCTTTTGTCCAATTGCTATGTACATTTTTAGCGTCCAATCTCGTCCGGCTTTGATGCTCCCTAAAGCTCTTTTCTTCTTATCTCCGTTCCTTTATCCGGTCTCCATCGAGCGAGAGTCTCATTTAAAAAGTGCATTATTATCTCCAGATATATACCTATATATATATATATATATATATATATATATATATAGGCGGACTACTACGTTTCCCCGTTGAAAACGATAGAACGTAGAATTAAATATTTCTCCAACCAAGCTCTCGGTATAGTCCTTCTTTCCTCGGTAGTCTTTCTTCGTCCCGATTCTTCATTCTCCTTTTGAGAGAGAACCGCGTGGTCTTCTCTTCTCGCTGTAATTTACTATTCCACTTTGCTTTCCTTTCCGAGCTCTCGTCTCTCTCTCTCTCTCTCTCTTTTGCGCGCGCACACCTCACTATATAAATTACTCCTTCGTTACCCCATCGGCGCACTAATCGATCTCGCTCGCGCCTTTATCCTTTCGCTGAAACTTCCCTGCCCTCTCTTCTTCTTGCGCGCCCAAACCAACTCTCCGCGTTCATATTCCGTCTCTCCTCGACTCTATGCGCGGCCCATCGAGTCTAAGATCCCAGATCTCTCCGTGGAAATACCTTCGTTCTAAAACCTTTCGACCACTCTCGGCTCTTCACGACCTTTCCCTCTCTCGACCATTCCCTGCTCTCTTCAACCACTCGCTGCAGCACCCCCGTTCTTCTTCTAGCGCGTTTCTTTTTATTCCTCTTCTCCTTTCTTCCTCTCGCTTTTTTTTTCTCTGTCTCACTCACCGCCGTCTCCGCCTTCTCGTGAGGAAGGTCGTAATTGGCCCTTCGGCCACGAGCGACCACAGTGAAAAGC
The DNA here is from genome assembly GCA_014825685.1 of Pseudomyrmex cubaensis. Taxonomy (NCBI): domain Eukaryota; kingdom Metazoa; phylum Arthropoda; class Insecta; order Hymenoptera; family Formicidae; genus Pseudomyrmex; species Pseudomyrmex cubaensis. The sequence goes on along the minus strand of QVOA01008848.1, from coordinate 11,679 downwards.
AGCAGCAGCAGCAGAAGAGAGAGAGAGAGAGAGATCCTTCGGATAGCGGGAAAGGATTGGGGTTGTGCAGGGATAGGGTAATAGCGCGGCGGTGGCAGTGGCGAGAGATCCTCCGGAGTTGTCTACCCTATATCACGGGGACTGCTGGGAAGTACAAGGGACACGGGGTTCTTCCTTCCACTCTCTTGGGAGCGAGCCGGCCATCCCCGTCGCTCTGAACTTTGCTTGGGGATGAGATATGCAGAAATTAAATATTCATTTGGGTTACCGGTTCGCGCGCGCACAGTTCTCTTCTCTCTCTCTCTCTCTCCCTCCTTCCCTCATTCTCCTTTTCGCGTATGTATCATTCTCTCCGATTCCACCTCGCACACTCTTTTCTCTCACCTTCCCGGAAGTAATGCTCTGGCTCGAAGCCAGATTCCGTTGAAGCTCTCTATGTTCGACATTTTCCCCGTCTTGCATCGCACACATCGAGAGAAAGGACGGCTTGCGCGAGTGTACGGAGTGTGTTCTCCTGAAAATCGGTCATGTTTTCCGAATCTTATAAAGAGCGTTCTATATATATATATATATATACATATATAGTATGTAAAATTGTGAGAAGAATGAAAAGCCGTCGATTATACTCGAACGTTACGAGCGATTGAACATCAAAGAATTTTTTTCAGCGCGTAAACTTTCTCTCGCGAAATGCATCTAATTAAAACTTTATCGTTTCTCTATTAATTCGCGAGCAAACTTCGCGAGATTTCGAATCCGCTACTCATTTATCAAAAAATATTTTCAACGTTGAAACGCCGACAGCGGAAAAGAGTAAGAAAAAGAGATTACATCTGCGAATTTTGATAAATTCATCTCGGAGCTTATGCCAGACAATCTGCGATTGCGCGACACATTCTGCACACAAGCGCCCATCGTCTTTCGCGCATTCGATTCTCGTTGCCCCGCTTTTCTCCGAGTCCGACGACTTAAACGGACGCGGGATCCGTGCGTAATACGTCGGAAACGTACCTGTTGAACCAGCTAGCGACTTCGATGAAATAATGACGAGTGGCTTATGCGCCGTCTGCGGCCACCGTAGCCGGCGGCAAGAGGACGGCAGCAACGAGAAAGGGTGATAGGGCGACGGAGGGAGCAGAGAACGACGGGATGCAGTCGCGCTGCTGTGCGCAATGTGCCCACCCTTCCTTCTCCCGCCATCCTTTGCCCCTCCGCGCTGTGGTCGACGAAGTGCTCTCTCCGCCAGTGTGGAATTGCGTCGTCCTCTCCACGCCCTTCATCCCGAACACATCCTGCGGGATGAACGCGGCTACGGTTTCGACGAGACGAAACGCCTCGCTCAGGATAAAAGGATTTGTTTTACTGCCAGCGACGAGGCGAAGAGCGAGAAGACAGGGGCGAGATTTGAATAGTTCGTCGTCACGTCGTGTCTCCGTACAAAACGGCGCGGAACGCTAAATTGTCAGAATCGCGTGACCGATAATTCGCACCGCGTAGACGCGGCGGGATGGAATTGCTTTCGCGAAAATCTCTCTCTGTCTCTCGCCTTCGACTCTCTCGCTGCGCTTCTACGGTTTCATCGGTGAAACCTCGCGTTCAATTACGTTTGTTTATACGTAAACGCGATCTGTTTTTTCATTAATTATATACTGAACAAGTAATGAGAAAACATAGTTAACTGTTTAAAGAGTTACTACGAGAAAACACTGTATCCGATATCTTGAAACTGGAATATCATATATCGGAGGATGCATACAAATTATTCTTTGCTTGGTAATATAATAAATAGTTACGTAATATTATTATAGGTACATCAGTTACATAATTTGTGACAGACACAGGTTTCTATTTTTTTTTTCCTTTCTCTTCTTTATGAGAAACAAATTATTTTAACGCGGACTTCGCGACTTTTGTATTAATTCTCTGTTAATTTCATTCCTGTTTGCACGTGACACATTCCTCCTTGGACAAGCAAGGAAATTGCGAGCACAGATTTCAGAAACTACAGATCCCGGTTTTCCCTGTCCCGAGAATGGAAATGTCTACTCCCATTTATCCCACGCGACAAGATTTCTAATTACGCGAGTCTAATCCAGTCGCGACTATTTCTCCGGTAAGAATTGATAACTTCCTCCCCCTCCTTTCTTTCAATTACCATAATTAATATTCCACGACGACGAATGAATTTTATCGAGAGCAATGGTCCGATTTGTACAAGCATTGTTGCAATTGTTCCCGAACTTTTACGAGTATTTGAATTTGATTTTTTTTCGAGCGCGTGTTCTAGTTATTTAAATCCGCGGAATTTTTTTGGAATCGGACATCTCCGTGACAAAAATAGTCACGTCAATTATATGTAATTTATTCGCACAGTCTTTGTATTGACTCCGCGAGAAGGAGGAAACTATCAGCATCTTCAAATAATCACAGTTTTTACATCAATTCTGAACGCGCGGGCAATAGTTGTAACGTTTTTTGATAAGTTTTAGATTCGATTTTCGGTTTTTGACCACTTTTTTCGACTTGAAATGTCGAAGCTGCATCTTCAAAAAGTCATATGATTACGACATCAGTTCTATACGCGCGAGCAACAGTTTCTGATAAGTTTTCCTGATCGATTTTCGGCCTTCAATCTCTTTTTTTTTTCGACTTTGAAATGTTGAAGCCGAAGAAACTATCACCGTTATCGAAACGAATGACTTCAACGTCACGATATGCCGTTCGATACGGCAGCTCTCATAGCGCGCGGATGGTTCACGCATGAGAGAATAAAATTCCTTCAGGATGTTTCGGCTTCTCGCGGTCGGCGGCAATATCTCGATTCTCGTCGTAGGTGATCTCACGTACTACGTGTTTCACACGGCATCGTTTCGATGCCGATACCGAGAACACGTAACGATTCGCGACGTAGGAACGCGCGTTCCTTCCGCATTGTGTGATTCAACGCTTGATTCATTTTGACCGCTGCGGATGTTGTTGTGAAATAAAATTACGTATTATGACGTTTGTTTTTTGTTCTAATAACATAATGTAACATATTGACAATAAAATCAAAATTATCAGCCCGCTATTGTATTGTCAGTAGCGAGAAATTTGTAAACATTCGATACGAAATCCATTTTCCAATGAAAAGCTTAATGGCGGAGCCATTAACGTTAAAATACAAGAGATCGCCTGACATTATCGACGTTTTGCATAAATTTAGCCCCCGGAGAAGGTTAATAATCGGACAGGCCGATTTCGTGTTTCAGTCGGGGTCATAACGGCCCGGTCGGTGATCATGCCGCGCGTTTCGCAGCACGGTTTGAATTTCGACTTGAATGCGAGCCAATACGGGGTACATAACTCCGCGCCGACCATTAGTTTCGCCTTTACGAGGCAAATGAACCATAGCCCGTGCTCGTAAGAGATCGTCGAGTCTACATTTTTAACGACGGGAACACGTTTGCCGCCGCCGGGGGTTGTGCGTCGAGAGAATTTGTTTCGCGGGCGGGCGAACGAGCGAGAACGAAACCGCAAACGATCGATTTTCCGCGTTTAAGAAGGGCGCTTCGTTTCGCGAAAGATGATCGATTTTTCTTTTTTTTTTTTTTTTTTTTAAATTCCGGCGTTCTGATTTGATGCAATAACACACGGCGCGCGCCAAGAGCCAATCAATCGTAATTCACAAACAGAAATATTATTTACGTTCCAATTAGACTCGAAATACTGTAAACAGGAAATTTTTGGAAAGGTCTGAGTAAACTCGGTGATTCAATTTGTATTTTTTAACGCGTGTTGTTCCACAGTTTATTGTACTGCATAATAAAGAACAATTGCATCATAATTGCGCTTCCCTCTTTCTCTTTCTCTCTCTCTCTCTTTCTCTCACTCTGTCGATGTAATATCGATATGTCGGAATCCCAATGAGACTCTAGCATCTCGACTGCGCGGTTAGAGGTATTTCCTGTCGACAAGAGAGGAACTTTAACTAGTTAAAGCCACTTTCAGTAAGGGTCGCATTGCCGTAACCTCTTTACTGGATTACGGCTCTTATGGAAAATTCCGAAGGAATTGGTCGGCGACGAACGGAAACTCGTTAAATTAATTTACCGCGACCGGTATCGTCTTGCCGCGGCTGCAATTATAAAATTACGGAGCTCGCAGCGGAGAAATTGATTTATATGCGTATTCTTGGTGTCAAGGATTTGACCGATGATGGATCCAAACGGAGGGTTAATCGAGCGAACACATCACAGATTTTATAATAATTACACAATAATTAAAGATATACTTCATTACACTTCGCCTTTGCACGCAACGCGGTTACAACAAGGAGTTATCTACTCCTCTCGGCTACTCGCAAGCGATTGCCGTGCTCGCTATTCGCCGGCACTTGTTTTCTTGCAACTCGGGAAAATTCGGCAAGCTCGATTACTTACGAACGCTGTTTATCAGCAGCACGACACGCAAAAGACACTCATGGCACACGTTTCACGTGCACGTGTTCGACCGTTACCTGTATGAATTTCTAGAAAATTCCTTACACTGGTTCGTTCAACTGATTTGCCTCTCTCTCTCACTCTCTCTCTCTCTCTCTTTCCGATACAGTATTTTCGATAACGATTCGACATGTTAATTGCCGCAATTTCATTTGATTTCAGAGTAATCGACAGAGAAATGGTCAACGAGAAACTCGTAAAGTAAGTCTTTGTGTTGTTTTTAATTTTTATTTAATTGACTCTTTTAATGGACAAAAACGGGGAGCAATTTTTTATCACAGAACTCCAAGTGGTTCAAATTATTTTTATGGAAAACGCACATAAAAGGTGTGAAAGACCTCGCTACCGACCACTTCTCTCATGTTTCCACACACGTAAAAGTAAACACACTTTGTATCAATGCAAAATACATATCTTGTTAAACTGATTGATGATGTATGCATTGTTTGCCGTTACTCAGCTGTGTATCGTGATTGAACGGCAAACGTCGGGGTAGACAGTCGGCTAAAGTTCAAAGTAATTTCGGGAACACGCGGCAAAACGTTTAGCACAGATTCCTTAGCGTCCATTGACGATCCGGGGAAACACGTCCGTGGCATTGTTTGAGTTTCGATTTGAACGCGGTCCAATATGTACCGCACACGCGGTACATAGTCATCTGTATTAGCTTCTCATTTGCCCGGTACACGCGACGTTACCGACGATGCGGTGAGTGAGAGAGAGAGGTGGAGAGAGAGAGAGAGAGAGAAAGCAGCCAATTAAATTAACTAATAATACACGTCGTGTAATCACCTTACATCGCATGCATCGTTCGATCAATTACCAATTATATAACAGAGAGAGAGAGAAAGCTGTTCCGATAAATTAACAAGACCGATTAAGTGTCGAGAATTTTACTGCGCAAAAAACCTTAATTAATTTTAATGAATGTCAGAGAAAAAGTGTGTAATTACATTTATTTTATAAAGCCGAAGAAAAGCAACAATTTTCTTTTTTTCGATTCGCGCCGCGGAGATACAATTCCCCTTATTTCTCTCTGCGCTATTATTTTTGATTTTATTACATGTGGGGAGGATTTTCAGATGGGACGAACAAACAATAAAACGCGCGCGTCAGAAGGTAAACAGTAACTCTCGGTAACGTCTATTGTGGTTTTTCGAATTACGCGCATGTTTCGAGAGAGGAATCGCGTTGTCGTTTGAGTTTCGGCTTGAACCGGAGCCAATCCCGAGGAGCCGGTGTTTTGCTCCTTCAGAGTGAATCGCGTCGTAAGGACGATCGTTATGGCGATTCACGATAAAATCCTTATTCCACGGCGGCTTGCCGCCACCGTTACCTCGAGTCGGGAGAAAGAGAGGAGAAGCAAAACCGCTTTCTTAAATATTATTCGCCCTCGAGCGTTCTATTATTCCACGCGAGACGGGAGCTGGCCAGGTATTCGATCCCACCGAGAGAATTTTCACCGGATACAACGCGGTTTTGCGCCTTTCTCTTGCTATTTTTTTTTTTATTTTGTTTTGTTTGTTTTATCCTCTGTTCTTCCTTTTTTTCTGCGGGACGAATTTGTCCCTATCGATGCGGATCGAATCGGTAGAATTGTTGTTGCGCCGAGGTGAAACGAGGTATTTCGTTTCTCGCCTTCGACAGGCGTTCTAGTGTTTTATGTAAAGACCGAACAATTTTATTCCACGTCCTCGACTACACCTCTCTCTCTCTTCTTTCCATCTTTCTCTCCCATCCCGACTCTCTCTCTCTCTCTTTCTCTTCTCGTCTCTTTCTCTCCTTCCGGGAACCTCCTCTTCCGACAGTACCATAAATTTCACCTTTGCTACCCCGCCAGTGCTTTGCACTGTTACTCGCCCATATATTCCGATATCCTAGAACTCAACCTTGTTCCCGCAACCCATTTCGAAGCACTCCCGCGGTTACTTTGGCTCGCCCACTTTATACGTGTATCGCGAATTCCGATATACGTATCGCGACCGCAGTGCTTCTATAGGCACATTCGGCAACTGTATCTTCGTGCGTCACGTAGAACGAATGGAGGTTTTTCGGTTTCATCATCATTTCAAGAGATAAAAAAAAGACACTAACGCAGAGAGAAAACGTATTAATTTTATTTATTCAGTCATATCGAAAAAAAAAAAAAAAACACGCGGGAACAAAAAACCTATTTCTTCGCTAATATAATTGCATTTGTATTACGTGATTGTATTTTAATTAATGCTGGTGTCTCAATGCGCTTGTTATTTTTTAGAGTTAAGAAAAAGTACATGAAATAGACGTCATTCTAACGACAATTGATTACAGAACGGCGTAAAACAGAACCTATTGCGCGCGGATTTTTTAATAGATCCTTTTTCTAAAAAAGCTCATGTTTTCTCTTGTTTTGTTTTGTTTTTTTTTTTTTTTTGCGTGCACTTCGTGGAAAACGTCAACAACGATGTGTCGTCCTTCGCTTTTAATTTACTCGGCGAAGTCGATTCTCCTCTCTCTGAGAGGACGCGTTTCTTTCTCTCTCCCGAACCGATTTTCATTCTATTTGCTTGGTCGGCGTTTAAACGGCCGTGCGCGCTGCTAAACCACCGCAATACGGCGAATGCGTCGAGAGAGAGAGAGAAAAAGGGAGAAAGAGAGACACCGTATTTTTCTCTCGTCTTTGATTTTTCCGAGGAACTCTATTTTATTTGTACAGTTGCCGCCGCCGTATTCTGTACGAATCCTTTTTCCACCTCGCCGGACATTCCGATATCCCAGCGCTTAACCTTGTTTCTCAGACCCGTTTCGAAGCTTTCTCTTCTAGTTTCCCGGGTTACCTCTCTCTTTATCTCTCTCTTCTCCCTTTCTGTTTTTCTTCATTTAATATATTATAAAATATCGCGGTCATGTGCGCAATTTATGAAAATACGATTCGTGGTTTAAAAAAAATAAAAATAAAAACGTTGAACTAACGTTTATATCGTGTTCTTGCGCGCAGAATATTTATATATATATGTATATTTATTTTTATACATATATAAGATGTGGGAGAGATGAGTTTAGATAAGATACATTCTCCGCTTAATTTATTTTAGTCCGGTATTCGATATGACGACTCTCTCAAGCTTTTTCGCTCTAACGTATATCCGCCTTTTCAACGAGGAGAATCCATTCAGTCCGACGATTTCCGTAATCCGTAATCCATTCGATTCTCGCTCTCGTCGGCGTGAAATTTTAATACCAAATCGATTCCGCCGTCGCGGCTTTATCGCCTGCCACGCGTTTCGGTATCGATTTCGAAAACGCTGCGACAATTACGACTGACGTTTCGATATGCGATCGAGGAGAGCCCGGCCCGGATCGGATTTCTTGTTTCCCCGACGTCGTTGTTGTGCTTTCAACAACAACGAGAGAAAGGGGAGGCGAGGGGGAGAGAGTTTCACCTGGCGCAAACCCGCTATCTTCTCTCGAGCGCGCTCGACTTCGAGTTCCATCATCGTAACGGCTAGGATACATTTTCTTGCCCGGTAACCAACGAGCCCGCAAACCTCACGGGGAATCCGATGCAAAAAGAAGAGAAAAAACGAAGAGAGAGAGAGAGAGAGAAAAAAAACACGAATGAAAGATCGACAGGGGAAGAAAAATAAATCTGTTTATTATTCCGCGACAAGCCCGATCAGAACGAGAATAATACAAGAGCGGGGAATGATACGAAGCTGCGTGAACGATATCACCCTTTGTGAAATGATAAAAAGTAAAAGAGATATATAAAAAACAAGATGTGATAAAAAGTGAAAGATGATACGTACATATGGAAAGCCTGCGTATTTTATGTGCGCGAATGTGCAAAAATATTTGTTTTATGTATGTAAGAAACGCATGTATATAAGAGAGCGGCGCAAAACGTGTTTATAATGTATATTTTAAACAATGACGAGGCAAAAGTCTCACACTCGAGAGGCGTCCCGCTCGAAAAACGCCGCATAATTTATCTGCGAGGGAGCTCGCGAGGGGGAGGAAAAAAAAAGCATCGAAGAGATCCGGATAAGGAGGAGAGGAGTAAAATAATAATCGTGATGAGATTCAACTTCTTCTTCCGAAAGCGCGCTCTCTTAAACGTGCGTGCGTGTTTAGGCTCGCATTTCGCGCGCGCTCAGATGTATTCGAGTCATAAATTTCGTCCTCCCCGCCGCGTGTGTGTTTACGTGTGTTACTTTATGTGCCGTTCGCTATTTCGCCATGAGAATTCCCGATATCCTTAACCTTGTTCCCGCAACCCATTTCGCAGTTCTCTCGTTTATTCCAGTCCAGGCTTTCCCGATACCGACACACCCGACATTGCACTTCTCCGAGAGAAATATATCCGACCTGACGTCCACGTCGACGTGCTCTTCTCGTGCACTCTCTCTCTCTCTCTCTCTCTTACTCTTTCTCTTGTTCCCTTTCTTCTTGTTAATCCGATAACGCACGTCTGTTCGGAAGAATTCGGCGCGAAAATCCAGGATTTCTGACGAATTCGCACGGAGAAATCCCGTCAAATCTCGGATCGTTAACAAAAATGTAAGGTGCATTCACCGTCGAGTAATTGAATTTCGAGAAAAAAAAAAAAAAAAAAAAATCAAGAAAAATCAATTCTCGACAAAACATCGAAGTAAATAAGAATAAAATGCTGAAATTGGATCCCACGTCAGATTATAACGTTATCTGTTATGTGAACGTGCGTTAAATAAGTGCCACAAAATTGGAAAGCGCATATCGATTATTCAGCGCGCAAGGGGAGAGAAAGAGGGAGTTATCGACACTTCTGCCAATAATATTTTCCCAATCGTAAGCAAAATTAGTATGACTTGGACAAAATAACTGTGGAAGATTTCGCGCCGTCGTGATTAAAGTACCGCCATCGCGGCACGAATAATTAATCAATCATATTAAATCACACACGTGACGGACGGCTATTCACCGGACGGGAATCGTCGAACTCCGGCGATATTCCGGCTCTTTTCGACGAGATGCACGTCGTTCGAGCCATCAGAATCACCGGCGTGTTTTCGCTTCAATCAAATCTCGGGCAAACTTCAACCCGAACGTTGAATTTCTCGACAGCACACGGATGAACTGAACTTCACTCTTGCGGAAAAGTTGAAACAAGGGTGCTCTCCGGATTTTGTCGTGTACCGAACGATTTTTCTTCCTCGTATGTTTCCTCCCCCCGCCTGCCGTTCCCCATCGCAGGATCTCGTTTCCGCTTGTGCCATAAATCCTATCTGGTTGCGAACACCCGCCCTGTTGCTTTTCCATGAAATCCTCTATGAACATATCCCCGCAGATATTCTCGAACTTAACCTTATTTCTACCCGCCTCTCGTTTATTTTGCTTTGACTTTTCCCGGACATGCCCAAATCCCCATGACATTCCGCTCCCCGGGGGAGCGCAACCTGTTTGTAGGTCTCTGGTGAACATACGCGCGCGGGTCGGTCGTCGTTTTACGACCGGCAAAAATTATTGAAAAAACGATCGAGTGTCTCCCTTTTCTGCCGCTTCTCTTCTCAGCAGTTTCGTGAGTGGACGAATTGTTTCGGCCGGCGAACAAACTTCACAGTAAATCTTCGGACGCGGACAAAATTTACTTTGACGAATGATTCAGCGACGAGGGGATTTTTCGTGATCGAATCGTTGTTGGAAAATCAAAGAAGTCAACAGCGCCGACCATTGTCGCGTGTAGAAAAAAAACCAGCTGATCCAAAGTTCGAGCGGTCTCGAATTTCCGTTGTCGCCGTCCGAGTCATGCGGCAAAACCGCCTTCGCATCACGGAGTTCACCGGCGTGTACGTTGTCGCCGCGGTGATACAAACTATTGGATTACAACGAGCGACATTCCCGCGCGCGCGGACGTCAGCCCGGATACATCCTTGCATGTCGAAAAGAGAGCGCGCTAAGGAAGTTAGCGTGTGTTGCGTAAAAGCCGCCTCCCGCAATTCCGCACGTGTCCCCGGCGTTTCGAAACACACACACATACACATAGAGAGAGCTCGTCAGAGTGTAATCAACGACGATGCTTTTCCGCTTATCTCCGTGCGAGCGGCGACGCTGCGCGACGACTTCTTTGCGCGATCTCGGACAAAGGGTCAAAGAAAGACGGGAGCGAGACAAGCGCAAGGGCGGAGAAGAAGAAAGACTCAGAGAGAGAGAGAGAGAGAGAGAGTGCGAAACCTCCGGGGTGACTTTGCCGGGAGGGATTACTACGGTATTAGCGGCTAAGTGTTCCGTTAAAGAGAGGGATAAATTCGAGTTTTCTTTGTGTCACACGGAATGGAATTGTACACGGCTGCTACTGTGTGCGTGTGTGTCGTGGCTTGCGCTCAACGTGACTGGCGGCGATTTAAAATGCTTGAGATCGCGCAAAGACCGAGATCTGCATTAGCGTGTCACATTTGCCTCCGTAACCCGCGCGACTGCATACGTTATTTTCCAACTCTCTCGCTTAGAAATATACTGTATTTAATAAAATACACAGTCCAGCGCTCGCTGACGACGCTTACGTTCAGCCGCGATGCGCGAGGAATAGCGCGGTTGGTTTTCAGCTTCAAATTTAGCGTAAGAGAAATTTTCCGAACCGTATCTCATGTATTTGTATCGGAGGAATTGTTACGAGAACGCGATTTTTTTAAATCGTTTTTGTGTGAGATTTTCTCCGTTCCGGGAAACTCGCAACCCTCTTATTACAGCGCGTCGATACTTTCAGCAATGGAGATCGGCGCGAGAGACTTTTCGATTTTTATCTTTATGAAAAACACTCGCGGTCATAATCGCAATGGACCAAATACCGTGATCAACGCGAATCATCGATCGGGGAAAGAGAAAAGGGGCGTGCGGGGAGGTGCGCTGTACACCCGCGATGTATACCCCACCTTTTAAATTGCGTAACCTCGTTTCCTCCTTCCTGCCGGCGATCTCGAACACTTTCCTGCTTATCCCGGTCACGCCGCGCGTCGGTGAGAGCTCTCTTTTCCCATGGGCGAGCGCGCGTTTCGCGCCGATATGTACATTGCAGCGGAAAAATCGCGTTCGTTCGCGGTAATCCAATTTCGCGCTTTTCGGAAGATCCGCGCGCGCGCGCGCGTTTTCTCCTCCTTCCCCTTTTGATTGCGATCATAATCTCTCAATTTCTTCGCTCACAATTCCGCGCGGGTTTTTACAAAGCTCCGGTCTGAAAAAAAAA
>QVOA01008847.1:0-64341 GCA_014825685.1 Pseudomyrmex cubaensis | reverse complement strand
CTTCGAGTTCTCTCGAAAATCGCGGCACTCTCGTTGATTTCGCATCGTTCCGATACAGAGGGCCCGGGTGCTCTAAAAACTCGCCGACCGACCTGACGAAAAGCACTTCGTCTCCCTTATCGTGGCGGCCATTCGTTTCCGCGACACAATCGGCCGGGCCGGCGCGCCGACCCGGCTCGCAAAGAACAAGTGTATTAGCACGCTAATCTGCGTGCCTCGTGCTCAATCTTTAATATTCGCTTCGGGGCTCAACCCCCCTGTACGTTCCACCGTCAAAGCCCGCTCCTCGCCTCGAGAACGCTCCTGACTCAGCAGGACTACCCCCGGACCTGACGTGCAATGTGAGAGAGAGAGACCAAAGTGTTCCGTTAGACATCGCAAATCTTCCGGCGAAAAAAGAAATCGCCGCTTGATGTATGGGCCTCCCCGAGAAAAATTTCGGCGAACGCGAAGGTGGGACTCGCGTTGCGAGGATCACAATTGTGATTATTTTCAATTACAAGTTCCGACACAATTTTACGAATCCCTCTTGCTTGAAATTTTATTTAACAAAGAAATTCTTCCTTGTCAAGGTAAACATTTAAGACAAACGTGACCCATCACTTAACCAGGCGTGCCAAAATTGCTGGCTCACGCGACCGCTCGTTCGCGCGTCATTATTCGAAAGCCATATTTGCGCGCCGTCTGAATTACAAAAGCAAACGAAGCACTCCCGAAATCGCACAACGTCACTTTCTGCTCTACATACATCGTGACATCGGGAACGATCCTGACGGGTGGTCGGGCGCGTCTAACGGGCGGTTTAACATTGACGGCGGTTAATACACGTCGTGTCTCGCGGCACCGGCTCCATCAATCATCAATCGATTACGCGATCGAAAGATAATCGCTTATTTAACCGTTCACTTAGGCAGGTTCGCACGACCGCCGGGGCCGACGCCGGTGGCGGTCGCCTGCGTAAAACGTAAGTCACGCGGGATAGAGAGAGAGAGAGAGCGGCAGGCCAGGGAAGGCACCCCTGAGGAGCAGCGTCATTATTTGCACTTCAAAGACGTCTATATAAATGAGGGCGGCGGTGCTTAATGAAGCGACCGAGCGATCACGGGGGACGATCTAATGAAAACAGCCGTTGACGTGGCTGGCGTGGAATTCCGGCGGCCGGGCTTTTCGTGATTGCGACACAACGCCAGCTCGTCTCAAATCGGGACGCGGAAAAAAATAGGGAGGAACGATTATATTCCACGATTGTATATTTATTTACGTGCAAAACTCCGAGCAAAGTCTTGATTTTATTTTTCGGACATCCCGACGAGCTCTTTCTCTCTTTCTCTCTCTCTCGCCGCGGCATCGATGTCTCTTCCTGTCTCTCCCTATTTCTCCGTGTCTCTCCCTGTCTCTCCTTCTTCTTCCTGTCTCTCCTATTACTAGATATGGGTGAAACACAATTAAGTCAGTTGCAGATTCAATTGCGCCAATTTCCAGCGGGAAGCGGCGTCAGTGCGTTGACGTGCATATAACAACAGGCGTGGGCGATAAGGTTGCGAGAGAGAGAGCCGCACTATGACGTTGACCATAGCGTAAACACCGGGAAAGAGAGAACTCGCCGGTGGAACGCTTCCCCAGCGCCATTCCTGCCGAGCTGGAAGCGTTCTGATTGGCCTCCGCCTCCGCTTTTAGATCCCGCCGCTTCCTGCGTTCCTCTCGGCCGCATATATGTGTTCATAAACTGACCTTGCCGGAGGAAGTGTAATTATTATTACTGATTGCACCGACGTGTGTAGCGCGGCACATCGCGATGGCGCGACCTTTCCACCAGAATTCCACATTCTCCGCGCCGCGCCGGCGAGATTGCATCTGTGTTTATTTTCGCTTTTTTTTTTAATATTGTGTTTTCTGTTTTTTTTTCGCCTTCGTCCGATTTTCTTACAAACTCTTCTTATGCCATATTTTTCCCTTTGTAAAATTTCTAAGGAGATGTTTTACGCGTAGTTAGAGAAAAGGCATCGAGATTCTACCGCGTTTCCCCGTCATCATCTTTCCGCAAATCCTGTGCGCTTCCGCTTTCTTCGATCGAAGAAGTCAACAGTTTCAGGAAACATTCGGCACGGTCGTTGGTTCTTGGAGCGACATCCGCGGCAATTAAAAAACGAATTGCGTCCGATCGGCCGGTCGGATACGCGCACGTGCGGCCCGAGATATACCGCTTCGTCCGCAGTATCCTGTGGTCATTCTGAACGATCGTTTCTAATGGATCCTGCCCGGTTCTATCTTGCCCCGGAGGGTCGCGTGGCGCTACGCTTTACCGACATTGCGTGTGCGACTATTTATGAGTGACCGTCTTTCCACTCCCGCACATCTATCGCGTCACCGCTCTGCGATGGGTACCAAACGCCGTCAATTTGATCATTCTGTTTGTAAGATTTTTTTTCACGTGACGAGAGAAAGTTTCTTCGCGTGTGAATCTCAAGTTCGTTAAATTCGATTATTTACCGTCGCGATTATTCCGTCGCCGGATCACTCGAAGAGTCGCGTGGCGTACACGTGGCATTGCGTGCGAAGTCGCGCATCTTTCGTGCACGCATCGATACTCGTCGATAAATCTTACGAAAGGTCACTTACGAAGACGCAACTCCGTCCGTTCTCAAAACGGTAAGATGATCTCGTTGTGTATACAATCCAAGAAAGAAATAACCAAAAATAGTTTTGAAGAAGAACAACAGTCCGATGAAAATCTCGTTTTTCGTGTTCAGTTTCGAGACTGTGTGTCGAGGTGCAAACAACTAAAGCGTAAACGCAGATTAACGGCGGTTTCACGAGAAACAACGGCGATGTACGTGACAGGATGTGAGCGACACTTCCTCTCAAACCCTATAATACGCCGTCGATCTGTTACAGTTTCATACACCTGCTTGCCTTCTGCTTAATATGCGCGCTGTAATTAGAATACACGAGAGAGAGAGAGAGAGACCACCGTCGTATTAAATAATAAACCGGTCGCGTTATAAAGTCGCCGCGCGGCGACTTCGTTTCAAGCGCGGGACAAAGACTTTCCGATCCTCTATGAATTTATTCAAAATCCGTCGAGTGTAGTAACGAAAATTTACGCCGAGAAGATCGTGTGCGAAAAAAAAGTGTATTTCGACGCGAAAAATTTGCGAGAAACCGCGCGCGAGATCGATTCTGTCTGTGAGTGCGACGAAAAACGCTAATATATGTACGTATCGATCATCGAATCTACATAGAAACGTCGGTCAAGCTTATATCTTCGACAGTAATCGCCTTAATTATCGTCGCGGTCGAGAAACATAAATTTACACTACGGTAAAAAGTGCTCGTCGCTTTTTCGGTTGCCCTTCGCCGACGTCATCGCGTCGCCTTAATCTTTCATAAAAATCTGCAAACTTCGACCGATGTTTTTTTCACAAGCGCGCGATATAATATGATAACTCTGATAAAAATGCCACTCGTTTTGCGTTACGGCTGACTTTAATGACTTTTTGCTAGGAGCGAGCGATGACGCAAAGAAGCGCGTCGCGCGACGAAGATAAATCAAATTTATGTGTTTTGAACAATATTAAAATGCATGTGCGCGCCTGTCACGGACGGTAATATAATTCTGTCGGTGTTTCTCGCTGCGTAACTTGTGACATAATTATTTACGGGAGACAAATTTAATTAAATATTATTCCACTTAGCGGTCAATAAATCAACTATTCAAATATTTTTGAACGCCGGCGTTCAATTATGACTTCCGATGTCTGCCATTTTTGAAGAACAGACGTCGTAAACCGCGTCATAAGTTCTCGGCTGGCGAGAAATTGCCCGCGTGGTTTAAAAGCCACGGAATAAAGAAATCGTAAAAAGCTGATTGTGATTGCGCGAACGCGGCGCCGAAGAAACAACGGCGGTCCGATGGCCCGCCCGCTTAGCCCTCTAATCATTCCCGTGATTTGTGATCGAGACGTGGTAAAAAAAACAAAAAAAAAAAAAAAGAAACCGAGCGAGCCTTATTAAGATTCGCGAACGAGTACGGCACGAGGCCGCTTGATTGAAATTTAATTGCACCGTCGAAATTATCCTTTCTTTCTTTCTTCGTGCACGATCCAGTTTTCACCGTCGCGAGGTCCGCAACTTCTCTCCGTCAAAATATTATCACACTGATGCAATTTTTTCTTCGTACGTCATTTCGTGCCTCGGGGAAAAAAACTGGCGAATTACGTTTGGAAATTATACTGTTGAAAATGCAGTGTCGTTTGTAACAAAAATTTAAAATTTATCTCGACGAAAGAATAATTAATATGTATTTTGTTTATTTTTTTTTATGATTGATTTTTTACGATTTACTTGTTCTGTTACAGTGGTGATGCACAAGGACAAGGAAGAGAATTCGCACCACGACTCACATTACAGGGCGAGAGAGTTGGCAGCGCTCGCTGCTTACGACCATCATCACCTCGACGGCGAAATGTTCCTACAGGTGAGCATACTCATCGCCCGCGACGCTCATTACGGTTAGAACAGCTCATATATTTACGACCTCATTTGGACGCACCGAATTTTAAAAATGCATATCGGCCAGACGATACGCGTTCCGTTTATTTTATCGCACGCGCGAAAGACACCTGCTCTTCCCTTTCGCTCTCTCGATCGATCGTTTAAATTCGCCGATCGTGACAGAGAAATCTATCGTCGCGCAAACGAGATACACGCTCGAAGAAAAAAAAAAAAACAAGCAACGTGTCGCGTGAAATATTTAACCGATTTGCGATGCAATATGTCAGATGTGGCGGAAGTACGAGAGACAGATTGTCTTGATGGAAATTTATATTCGTTACATATCGAGAAGTTTTTTAAACGCGCGTGCGTGAAAATATGCGCGATTTTCGACACTTTTGTGCGAAGAGAGCGCTCTATTATTACGTTGATCCGCGCGAGATGAGGAAGGAAAAAAACTACGATGGCCGTTCAGGTTATTGATTCTAATCGTTGAGGACCAATCAACCGCGATATGATAAGTCAACGATTACAAACGATCGACTCCATTTCGAGCGGCGATATTATCTGCGCGATACATTCACCTGCCATAAGCACCGTCTACGATTCACGATTGATAGACGGGTATGATGGTGTGAGTGCGCACAACAGATGGAGAGATGAATGAGCGGGCAGGAGAAGAGAAACGGGCGTGCTACACCCGAATGACGACTCGTGATTGGAATTGTCTGTCGGGGAAAACGATACGATTGAACGTCACGTTTGAAGGGAACTGCAGATGGTTTCGTATATTATTTCGATGAAACACACACGTACATACAGCGAAACGAAATGCGTGCTACGACGAAAATGGAAGCGTGTCAATCCGGTATGTGATTTCGAACAAAGTTCGAAACATTGATTCGTTTCAGTGGATAATAATTAATCAACAAATGAACGAATCGAAAATGTTCTTGATCGAAAAACGCGTTTAAAACACCACGATTTTATTTTGACATCATCGATACACATTTTACGTGTAACAGAAAAAATGTTTCGGAAAATTCGACAACTTCTTCCATTTTCTCAACAAAGTTCGATTGATTCTTGTGCAAGTCGCGCGTTGCGAAAAGTGCGGGCCGAAATTAAATCATCGAGAATGAGAGGAAGAGACAGGGAAGAGGTGAGGGAAGACGGCAGAGGGAAGGAAGAAAAAGAGAGAAGGCAGGGAGATATCCGGCTGATGAACCGGCTATGAAACCGAGGCGTACGAGGTGTCTATTTCTCCAAAGTATGGAAGGGTATATACGCGGATTAATGGCGTTGTATCATGCAACGCTATTACGTTCCCTTTCCTGCGTTTTAGGTGTGCACACGAGGGAAAGGGAGCAGTATGAATCTGTGATCGCGCGCGCGCGCGCACAAGAAAGAGCGAGAGAGAGAGAAAATCTGGTGAATAAAGCGAGGAATAGGGTGGAAAGGATGCAAGAACGTTGTACTTGCACGTACGTACGTTAAGTACGCGATTTCACTCAAGAGTTGACAACAAGAGTTCTCGCACTCTTCTAACCCTGTTCCAATCGTTTTTTTAACAGAGTTTTTATCACTGACAAATATTAAAAATTTTCATGACAAAAAGAGGAGCGCACAGAGACACCGCTCGATTTCAAAGAGTTCTGATGTTCTTCCCTTCTCCGCCTGATACCTCCCTTCGAGCGTCCTCTCTTGTATCTTTCGCGCGCCCCGTTTCCCCCTTTCTACGCGCCATATACCGTTTCGCCGATCCTCATAAACTTTACGAACCCCGACGGTAAATCCGGTTTATGACATGCTGTGGTCGCCGCCGCCGCCGCCGCCGCCGCCGCCACCACCACCACGAGGCATCTTCGAAATTACGGTTGTGAGCGATCTCTTTCTCTCTCGGATTTTTATACCCCTTCCCCAATTATACACCGCGCGGCGTGATTGAGCGACTCTCTCTCGGTTTAGACACGATACGAAAACGCGTGTCTTGCCGCGGGGGGTGGGGCAAATTTGCGTCTATCGAGTTACACGGCATCAAATCAGCCTCGGACCACCGCGGAGATCACCGCGCGTCGCGTTGCGCTTTCTTCTCCTCGAACATCTGATCCTGATGAATGCCGACAGGATTTGTTCAGGTAAAAGTCGCTCTTTGGTTTTCTTTTATTGCTTATGGAGAGGTGAGAAGGTGCGTCTTTGTTTGAATTATTTGTTTAGATCGCTGTTGGTATATTTTTACATAAGAAAATAAATACGTGTGATAAATGTCGGTGGGAGTCCCTCGTTAACATACACTCGCGATGTTCGAGACAGAGAGAGAGACCAGAGGAGGAGAAACGTGCGCAATCAAGAAAATTTAATTTGTCCTCTCTAATGCGTCGAGAATATACGGTAGACATGCTTATTGCATACATAACTTCGCGTTTAAAAAGCTCGTGGCTCTCTTTCTCTCTTCGGGTACTTAATTTGTTAATTTAAACTTATTACCATCATATACTTCGTTATGGTGTTAAAAAGGTAAACGCGCGCGAGGAATATAATGAACCGCTTTCAGAAGAAACGGAATGCTCTCGTCGAGAGTTATAATTAGCAATTATTGTTGGTCTCGAATGCACGCTTTATATCTTGTTTATATCGTCTTTTACGATTCGGAGGGTAATAAAAACCATTCAATCGCAAATTCAAATTTGCTTTGTGACAATTAATATTTTAAGAGACAATATATATTGTGCATTCTCTTCGTCAAGTTTGTAAAAATGCAATTGAAAAACAATGTGACAAATTGTTTTTTTTTTTTTTTAATTTCTCCGCAACCGATACACGCGGTATCGTTTGTCTCGAAAAAAGAAGTTGCCATATACAAGTTGCTTGTAACCCAAGTACGATGAGAAAACATGCAAAACAAGTTTCCGATCGTTTCGGGGCTAACCGCCGAATATTTAAGAAACAACTGAAATCTCGAACGCGACTTTTCTTCTTTACCGCGTTAGAGTAACGTTTGTTTCTTTTTTTTTTCGTGAATAGCGTGCAAAGAGGTACCTTTCCTACTTAATACTCGCTATTCTCCAAACGGTATGCGGATACATTACTTGTACGAAAGTTTCCTCGCGCGTAAAAACATTTACTACCCTTTTTCGTCACTTCTGCCGTGACGCGCAAGAAGGCGGGGAAACAGAGAAACAGAAAGAGAGAGAAAGAAATCGTTTCTCCTGAATTCCCGACGTAAAAGGTTCAAGCAGACCGAAAGCTTCTTCGATCAACTCGACACGAAAGCGTCACGCCGGTTAATTCGCCACGCTTAAACGTCGCCATTTTCGCGATTCAGCCACGAAGAAAGACCGAGACGACAATATTTACGAGCATCATGTATTAGAAACTGTAAAATAATAATTATATCGCGTGTATATTTTCATAAAATGTAAAAAATACGCGCGCAAAACGTTGTAATTCTAAATAAAAAAAAAAAAAAATCGAGATTGTTGAACGCGCGGCTGAATGTTTCGATCGTCGAGCGAAACATACTTCGTCCAATCCATTTCTGTCGTCTCTCGGAAATTATCACCCCGGCGCAAACGCACGATACTCGACGGGGAGCCCCCCGCCGAGAGAGCGGCTCTCGGCTTTCGTTCCTTTATGGAACTCGAATAAACTTTTCTGAGACCGCGCGCTACCACGCGTCGCGCGGGAAAAATTATGCGATTGGCCGCTTTTTGCCGCATCAAGACACCGGCCGCCATTACGATCTACGTGCGACGAGGGAAGGTTGAACGCGGAAATGCGGAAGGTAAGATTGTCGTCGGTTAACTTCGCGCTAATGTCAAACGCGCGTGAAACGACACGTGTGATTTATGAGCGCGACGCAGCCGATGTATGCGATATCCTCTTTTACTTATAATATGCGTTTTATTGTACACACATGCAGCAGCTGTACACAAGTAATCGAACATAAATTAAGTTGTCGCGTATCTTGGTAGTGTACGATATATAGTAGATAGATGATGAATATTCGAAGCTCTCTCTCTCTCTTCCTCTCTCTCTCTCGTGTATGATTTAAACCGCATCTCGCGAAACGGCGAATTTCGATAGGAACAAAGGGGCACGGAACAAGGCTCGGCCCATAAACCTGAAACGAAAGCATTCGGCTACGAGATTACTTGTTAAAGCGCTGACGGGGCCGATCAAAATGCAACGAACCTGTGCATTATGTTGTTGATACAGCACTGCGGGCAAAATTCAGCGACTCCGTTCTCTAGCTAGGGGGGCCCCTCGCGCGCGCGCCCCCCGTTGCTCGTCCCCCCTTTTCCGATACCGTGGTAAGCCGGGCGTGGATCGGGCCAATTTTTACCCCCGGCGCGCAACTCCGGCTTCGGTACAAATCACGCCTCTCAGTGACGTATCGCCGCGAAAGCAGCCATTTTGCTCTCATATTTTTTGTTTAATAGCCACCAGGCTATCGTGTATCGCATTAATACGCGCGGCAGCGGCGGCGGCCAGCGCGCGGTAGCGGTAAAAGAGGGTCGTGGTCGGGGCGACCCCCGCCACCCGGTAACCCGTAATCACAACCGAGCTATTTTTCTCCCCGCGCACCCTCTCCTCACCTCCTTCTTCCAAGACCGCTACCGCATCCACGCTTCCCGCGAACTTCGGAGTGCATCTCGAAGATGCCAATAAAGCGGTGATAAAGGAGCGATTATATTTCGGGGAGGGAATCGGGGGAGGTGTGGGAAAAAGCTGAAACATTGAGGTAAGCGCAGGTAAGAAAACGAAAGAGAATATTTGTTATTTAATTTCTCTCACGCGTGTATAAGTTTTGGCGACACGATTATTTGTCGCGAATTGCGTGAATTCTCATCATCCGAAGAGCACCATGCAGGCACATGGCTACCTCCGTGACTTTGATTACTTCCGTAAGTCACGAACATGATCGCCAGTTCTGAAACGGATTTTCGATGCCTCGAGCGCAAAATGCCACTTAAGCGTCATAAACTCTCCCGAAATGACACAGTTCGCAGCTGAATGAATTACACTGTGTTTTTCCTGTGCGGGATTTTTTGTGCGAAGAGGGCGATTGATAAGTATCCAAAACGACGTTACGTAGACAGCGACAGTAGTATCGAGGAAATCGTTTCGCCAAAGTTGTGCTCTCGGAAGCATCGGTCGAAGTGTATCGACTATATTAAAAAATAAGTTACATTGCAATCCGATAAATTGTTTACCTTTTTGTTTCGGATACTTGTCAATTGCACGTATGCCATCATCCATCGGTAATGCATTGTAGAGAACACGAAGAGCTTCTGTTTTATGTTGTTGCTGTTTAACTCTTCTGGGTCTCTAATAACGTGAGGCTCTCCTTTTCCCGCATCGATCGGAATACGCAGCGGGACTTTCCTTCGCGCAACACGCGTCATTTCCGCTCGCGTTACGCTCGGAACGCGCGCAATTTAGATCACGTCTCTCCGCGTGAGCGAGAGCGATGTGCCGCCCAAAGTAATAGTAGTAGTCGACTTAAGTGAATTCTGTGTGCGGCACAGAAGTTGGCGATAGAGTTCGGGATAGAAAGGAGCGGAGGAAACGAGAGAAGAAACACGGTACCGACCAAAGTTGATCACGGTGCTATAAGGTCTTACTTGTTGCTGATGGTTGCATGTCTGCCACGGCGGCCGTGCCTTCTGCTTCTCGGCTGATTGCTCCGTATGCGAGGAGCGATATAGGGGAACTTTCGTCTTTCGGACGCGAAACGGCCGACAGTTTTCCCAATCCGGTTGAATCAACCGAAAGCTCTCGCGATTTCCGCACTGATGGGCAACAGCCGCTTATTGATTTTTGTTTTTTATTGAGCATCATCTAATCGGGCGAATTTTATTTAATCCGCCATCTTGATTGAATAATTGTAATTACAATTGCATATCGACAGTCGCTTATCACAGTCGTCAACCGTGGAAAGTTAATAAGCAGAGAAAAAAGCAGATTTCGCACGTCAAGTTAATTAAGGTCGTCGCAAATTGTGCGGCAGAAGATTAAAAAGGAGATCGACGAAAGTAAGGAACGTGTGATAAAAAAAAAAAGCAGAGCGCTAAAGGGAAAGTACTGGCCGTGGAAAGATCGATCAGCTAGTGTATGTGTGTGTGTGTGTGTAGTCATTAAATCGATCGGATTAAATAAGAAAATCGAACTGGTATTGACACGTCGGAAATTACGAGTCGATTTCCGTGAAGCTATTTTTTTTTTTTTTTTTAACTAATCCCTCGTCACTTTCACCGCTATCGGCGACGCGACGGCAGAGAAAGAAAACGCGACGGGAATGGGCACTTATTGAATTCGAAGAATGCAACAAACAACGCGAGGTTTTACGTAATATTTGCATTTCACACACACACACACTTTACGATGTTTGCGGAAAAGAGTGGATTTAGTTTCTAAATTGCGTCGTTCACATGTCGCAAATTCTTCTGGATTTTATAATTACAACCGTTTTTAGTACAGAGTTTAATTTGGACTTTTTAATCAACTTTATTAACCGATATCCGATTCTCTCGTAATCATAAAAAAAAAACAAACAAAAAAACGCGCGGCAATAAAAAGATAAAGAAAGCGCCGTGTCGTTTTGCGCGCGGAATGCGAGACATAACGATAAATTCGAAGAGAACGTTAAACGCAACTTGAAAAGATGGGTTTGGGGTAAAGGAGAAACCTCGCGGCCGTCCACTCCAATTACGTTTTATGAAAACGAGGGCGAATACTCGAGCTTCGATATAATTGCGGCGACCATTAATGCGCAATGCGGTTTGCTAATCTTAAAATGAGTAGATGCCAGATGGCGGCAATTATACGCAGCGCACACCGGGTCAACGATATCAAACGCATCCCTCGTGTATTCGCTGCGCACGGTTCATTATTCAATTCCTCCTTCCGATTCCACCCCGATATCGTAAACCTCATTCGTTTCCGCGGGCGATACGAGATAGAACATCGATTTATCCGTCGTTTTGTTTTACTTACAACATGAATTTGCGAAACATTTGATTGTAATTCAACCGGTAGAATTCTCGGTGTGTTTCAACTTCGCGAAATGTTTGCATCGCTCGCAATCATTCGTGAGTGGCTCGTCGCGGAGTGGCTCGCTTTGATGCAACCGAGCTGAACTTTACGATATCAGCCTTGGAGTGCTTTCGAAACGGTCAGATCGGAAGTCAAGGACGGCGATACGAGCGGAAATCGAGCAGGGAGGGCGTAATTCGTAGAGGAGAGGATAGGAGGAGGAGGAGGAGGAAGACGCGAGTCGCAGTGAGACAGACAGAAAGAGAGAGAGAGAAAGAGAGAAACCTGGGTTGAGTCAAAGGTAACTGTAGGTTGGTCGGGTAAGGTGCATGGGATGGGATGATATCAGGTTAGGTTGGTGGTCGACGGGGCTCGCCTTGGTCTGGCACCGCTAGTCCTTCCCGTATTGATCGCGTGGCTCCTTTCCTCCCTTAGATACCAACGTCGACCCTCTCTTAAGCCTTACATATGGCCTAGGCGCTTGCTTTTGCCTTAAGCTCGACCTTAAGCCAAGACGGCGGATCCTCCGATCGCGGTTGAAAATCCAGGATTGAAATCTTCGATGAACTCGGTTTCGTTTCACGTAGACGCAACTTTTTTACGTGTTGTAAGTTTGCAAATTGTGCAGACAATTAGTCGTGTTGCATTGCTTTACGCGTAACACACGTAGAAATTGAAAATATTTGTTCAAATGCGCTCAAAAAAAAAATTATCTTTGGCCAGTTTATCACGTGTTTTTAAAAATTTAGTCACACACACATACACGTCTTTATTTATACAATCATCGCTCGCACACGCTCCGAGCACGGAAGGGCAGCGAGTGCGTTCGCGCGGCGCATGAACGCACTTCGCCATCTGATAGCGCGCGTTTTTATGGCAAGGTTGCGGGATGGCGCGCTGTATATGCATATATTCGCGCACCCGTGCAATTTGAGGAAAAGGGAGGTATTTACCAAGTCGCTTAACGGCCTTAACAGGATGCGATGCCGAAGTGCTTAATTAACGGAGGGGTCCGCGAAAGGCGCCGTCACGCGCGCTGGACGTGTGAGAGCGACCAATGAATTACAAGACGCCGGGTGATTTTGCAAAGATATCCGCTCCGAGCCCTTTTCTTGCGCTTGTCGTACGCAAGCCTGATGCGCGGCAGGTGAAGTTCTCTCCGTCTCCCTTTTTCCTCGCGGCGTAGTTGCGTTGCAGCAAAGATGAAAGAGAAATTTTCGCGAACGTTTTGCTTTTAATCCGTTTGCAAATTTGCGTATTTATCCGCGCACAAAGTGTTTCAGTTGTTACACGACTTTGTCGTTCGCGACTGCTTTTTTTTTTTTTAAGCCGAGCGTCGTAATGGCGGCGGTTTCCGGAATTAACCGCCGTGATCTACATTTTATCGGAATTATTATTGCCCGAGTTGACAGCGAAATTCCACGGCGGATCGCATTATAGCGCGCTGTGATCCAGTTTTCGGTCGCGTGCTACTCGCCCGGGACGCAATTAGTCGGCCGATAACGGTAGCCGAGGCGGCCGAAACGTGATAAATACCAACGACAAGAGAAGAGAGAGGAAAACCAGACCAATTCGGACGCGCTGTTTTTTTTTTTTTTCTTTCAATCGGTAACATACACCTCGACGAAATGCAACGCGCGATCGTAAACGATAATAACAACGCGTGTGCGATATACAAACGCGCGGAGCACAGTCCGCGCGTATGACTCATTGCGTATGGAAATGAAAAGCCATGAAAAAAATCGGCACGAAACGCGTTAACGCCCGGCTCGTGTTTCCCCCGCTCTCTTTCTCTTATCTTCGACACCTTTATTGATCTCTCGAAATGCGCGAGAACGACTTCTTTCCTCTTCGCTTCCGTGCGCTGCGTTTTCTCGTATCTTTTTCTCTTAACGAGTTTGTGGAGCGGTTGTTTAAATGTGTGTGTGTGTGTCTGTATGTATAGGCGGTGTGTGTATATAGACTCCTGTGTGGTACCTTGTACAAATACCGTCGCGCGGCACGGCAAATTTAATTTCTACTTTGTAGGAATCGTGCATCAACAGCTGATTAGGAACACGCGTTTCGAGTCTGCTCTCTCTCTCTTTCTCTCTCTCTCGGTGTATTGAATTAAAATGCACAGTCCGGTGTATTTTACACCTTCGTGATGCCGAGCGTTTTATTTATTGAGTGATGTATTTGTAATGCAGCTTTCTTTCTTCGGACGAGAGAATCGCCGGGCGAGAAACGCGGTTAATTATTATAATACGATTCGCGAGCCGATTTATCTTCGTTTTCTGCATCTCATTCTCTCGCAAAAAAAAAAAAATAGTTTACGAAAATAATTAGGTATGGAAATGTATGATACATGTAAAAGTAGAAATGTGCGCTATATTTTATGCGAAAACGCATTTCGCACGTGAAATTTTTCCAGCGCAGTGACTGTGCGTAAGCATTTTTTGTTTAAAAAGTAAACCGCGGAAGGGATTTGCGCTCGCGATTGTGAAATTCCGTTTTTCTCTTCTCCACGCATAAAATCCGATATCAAATCCGGTGCGGTTACGCATCGCGGCTGTATCTCTCTCTCTCTTTTTCTCTTTAGCGAAGAAAAGGAAAGAGGAAGGAAGAGGTGGTGAAAAAGATACACACACACACGCGGTTTTCTGCTTCTCGCGTGAGCCGCTCGGCGAATCAGTCGCGTGCCACTCGTGAGTGCACTCGCGTGTTCCGTCCAAGCGTGAACTTCTAATACCCCTTCATCCTCACCTTGAGACTCTCCCGGCATTAGCGGGTCGCCAATAATACTTCACGCACGAAATCTTTTCATTTTCTTCGCTCATGCGAGTCACGGCCACGATCGGAATCGCACGGATCGGTATGCAGATTGCGGAATCGCCCCGGACAGGCAATCGCTCTTTCAACGGGGAGTTCAAGGAACTGGATGGCGCGCGCTCTCCGCTTCGATTAATATTCATCAAATCGATCATCATGCAAAACTTATTTTCGCGAGCCGCTTTAAATGTTTTTTCTTTTTTCAATGATTTATTCGTTCAGAAATTACTCCCCGCAAGTTCCGCAAATATTGTATATCTTTTACAGTTTGAATAATATTAACTTGTCAGAAAGCACATTATTATAAACAAAAAAACCGGTCTCGTTATGATAAAATGTAAATCGTTTGCTCGTATCTACGTAAAACCTTCGCGAAATAATCGTAACGACCGCGAGTCGAGTCGGCTGGTCGATCGTGAAAATTCGATTACTTTCCCTCCTGTTCCCCAAACAATGCAATTATAGTAGTGGGTAACGGCGAACGAGTCTCGCGGGATGACGCCTTTCGCGGAATGGCTCATGTCGGCCATTTCGAAGGGAAAAGGGGGAAGCGCACGCCGAGAAAATCCTATTATAGTTCGTATCCTACGCGCGGCGTGGTACAGCGCCAGGGGAGGAGAGGGAGCGAAGCGGGCAGGGGAGGAGAAGGTCGGAAGCTCCGTGGCTCACCCCTCGCGCACATCCCGTATTGACGCAACGCAGAGGAGCCCACCCTGCGGATTAACCAATCAAAGCGCAGCATCCGCGCATGCGATCGCACGGAAGTGTGCCATTTTGTATGCCACGCTATCGCCGGGCGAAATCGGCGACTCGCCCGATGAAAAACGAAACCCGTGGAGTTTGACACAGTGACATACCTATTTCTCGTCGTAACGAAGGTGCGAAGATACGCGCGAACGAGTTGCACAACCGCAGAGCTGTGTGAAATTCTTCTTTGTATTAAATTACCGAGATTGCGAAAGAGATTTTGTAAATTTTTTTTAAACTGTTTTGTGTGTGCTGCGAGTGCGCGCAGAAAAGACATAATAGAAAATAAAACTAAAAATTGATATACTCTTGTTGAGATTAATTTCAGGTTTTAAACATATCGCAATTTAGATTAGATAACAATTTGCACACACACACACACGCACACGCACACACAGACTGTATAATCAGCGTGATAATTATCGAACGTGCCGTTTCTAAGAAATACAACCCTCACTCTCCCGAGAATAATAGGATATTACGAAGTCTGCGCGATCGTTCGTTGCGAGTGTCGGAAGCCGAGATTAGGAAGCCGCGAGATATCCGCAATTATCGCAACTTTACGACCGTGCATCGCGCGGAACCCGATGATGCGTTTGAGAGAAATGATCCCCGATGATAGCGCGAAAATAAGAACACGTGAGAAAATCATCCGCGTGTCTGATAATTTATAGCAAAACTTTTCTTTTGCAATCTTTCAACGTTATTTTCGTAATTGCGACTGAGGCAAAAAGCCGCAAAAAAAAAAAAAAAAAATTACTTTTCACGAATCGGGGATATATTAGTTCTTTATATTTCTTCTACGCGAGTTTCAGAGCGCGAGCTCACCATATTTCAGAACAATAAATTCTCGGCGTGTAGCGTGCCTGGCACCGCCACTCCGAAATAAAACAAAACAATACACATTTAGTTCGCAGAACGGCCGAACGGACGAGGCTTTAAATGGTTTCCACCCCCTCTTCCGACTGATGTAGCGCGCGCGCGGGCCGAAGACTGTTAAAACTGGGACGGATATTTTCGGCTTTGATGATGCGCTGCATTTCGCTGTTGAGAGAGAGAGAGAGAGATATGGAAGGATAGCTCGTTTGGTATTTGCCGGTATCGGGACCGCCGATAAATGGGAAAACTTTCCCGGGGTGTTTTCAACGCTGCGTTCCCGGCAGAAACAAGCCCGCCTCGCCCGCTCCCTCGACCGCTTTCCGAAAGGCAACGCACCCTTCTGTTTTCGTGCCGCCGCACTATTCTCGCGTGGCGGCTCGAAATTGCCCCTGTATTTCGGAAAGCTTAATCGTGTGTGCCACGTCGGATTACGTCCTTGAATTATTCTTATCGGCGCGCCGTAGCCTTTGTTCTCAAAAATTTATTCGCTCCAAAATTCGCTTCTCTTTTTCGGGACAATTTTTTTTTTTTTGTTATCGCTGCTGCTATTTTTGCGCGCGCCTTTATGAGATTAAATTATAAATTCAGCAGAAAGAGAGACCGCAAATAATGATGGATGTTTTTTTACAACAAGAATAATGTAAAATCGCGCATAATTCGTGATGCTACAAAACTTTTAGACACGATTTGGGTATTTTGAGCAAGTTCGTTTGGTATTTGCCGGTAATCGAGTTCGCGGACAAGTGAGAGAAAAACTTTGCGGAACATTTTCGGACCGATTCCGCGGCCGCTTGCAAGTCTTCGGTTTCAAAAAGGGCAAACGTGCCCTTTCCTTCGTTCTCTCGTGCCGCCGCTCTCTGTTCTCGCGGGACGCACTCACGTTCGTGCACGTCTAAGTTCAAGCCTGTATTTTCGCAAGTGCTCTCAACTTATCCACGCCACGAATTAGCCCTCTTGAACTTGCTGCAGAAACCGAGCAGTCCTTTCGATTATGATCTGATGCCGAACACACAGTTTTGCCGTGTGTGTGTGTGTTTTATTCAACCGGCGATTGATCCGAATTATAAATCGATTCTTGAATCAATTACTTTGAAAGAGATCTCTTTAAACACAAAAACAAAAAAAAATTGTTTCAATTGTTAATTTAATAAATTAATGTTCTGTTTCAGGCGTTAAACGGGTTCCTGCTAATATTGACTTGCGACGGGGAAGTGTTTTTCGCCACCCACAGCATAGAGAGTTATCTAGGCTTCCATCAGGTACACACACATGTATATTTATATAATCGTAAATGTGTAAATAAATTTACACGAGTCTCTTGTTCGCGCAAAGAAAATCTTCGAGGGCGTTTGTACGGGAAAAAAAACTGATTTATACGCGCGCATTTGTTAGCGAGCGTAGTCGACAACGTATTTATAGAAGACTGAGAATGCTTGCGCTTTCTGTCCTCCTCCCCCGTATCCCCCTTATTACAAGGTAATTCCAAGCATGGTTTACCCACGTTGTTAGTTTATCTTCAGTCACCGTGTGTCCACACCCAATACGCGCCAGTCACGCCAGCGCCGTCAAGTTCAGGCGTACGTGTCACGTTTGCCCAGGCCGTCATCCCTTTTGCGAGACAATGTACCCTTCTAACGGGACTGACGGCCGACATACATTTTTCAGTACCAACACTGGGTCATCGACTTAGTCGTGCGGCATGCTTTGCCCTTGCTTGGTTCAGCAAATCTGTTTTGCGATAAAGAGGAAAAAAACTCTCAAGACTTCTCTCTAGTTTCGTGAAAAAAAAAAAAAAAACAATCTTTATTATAAATAATAATTTATGAATATTACACACGCGCGCGCACAGAGTTGTACTTTGCGAAAATTATTTTTGCTCGAGTAAGCTGTCAGGAGAAAAAAGATTAAATTGACATTGAAAATATTCAAGTGAGTGTGCGAGGCTACAATGTAATGTAACAAAAATGTTGCGTAAGTCGTGTTGTAATATTCGTAATCCGAATAATTTTATTACGATTCGAAGCATATAATTTTTGCATATCGTTTGCAGATATCGCAATTTATCGCGAGCGATATTCTAATCGCGTGTAACGCGCGGATTAGCGCGCGCACGAGAGGCGAGAATATTCTGAAATTTATATCGAAACAACAAACGTGAAAGAGCAGCACGAACTAGACTCTTACACGGTCCGTTAATTAATTATGACACGCGGATAATCGCGCCTAGAGGTACAGGCTCATTAAGCTCGGCGATTTAAACTCTCCCGGATGGGGCCCCGGGATCGGGAGAGCAGAAGAAGTCCCGCTCGAGGTTCTCTCGCGCGGTGTGGGAACCGGGCGGAATACCGATCCCGATTCGCCGTGCAGACCGCGAATCTAATTGCGAGGCTGCGATCCACACTGTTGCACATTCGATTGCTACCGGGGGCCGGGCGCGCGTTCACCGCATATTCATTTCGATACTCGGATGGATACTCCGCTCGAACACTCGGCGTTTCCCTTTAATGACAAAGCGGGCTGTGTCTAACCACAGTCTCGGCGCGGGGCTATTGGTTCCACGCGAGAGCATTGTGTACACAACGTGGAAACCGATTTCGCGCTGCTCTCCCGATACGTTCGGTTATTTAATACGTTCGATCGGCCCGTTTCGGGGCTCGATTCAATTCGGTCCATTTGCGCGCTACGAGATGAGGTGCCGAATCTCTCGCGCTCACGCGAAATCTTCGGTTTTCGCCTTGAATCAAATCTTTTATATTCTTTTTCAATACGCGGTCTCTTTCTTTTTATGACAATACATTTAGGGATAGAAAAGTTGGAATTTACTATTTTTAGAGAAAGAGAAGGAGGGAGGGAAAACCGGCAATCCTTGTTCGCGTTTTGTCGACCACGCGGGAGAACGCATTAAAAAATCATTCCGTCTGTCTATATATATATGCAAGGGAGAAATAGGTGCTCGACTACCCGGCATAATACCGTCACTCGAGAGCTCCCTTTGATACACAGTACTAACGCACGCACGCGAGCGCAATGTGCATACATTGTAAAAAATGACGGATGATGATTTCCCGAGCCGATGACTCTCTATACGGGGCGCACGCGAGCGCGCCGAGTATGAATTGAAAAAAAAAAAAAAAAAAAAAAAAAAATTGAAGAAGCGGTTTGTTATACACGAGCGTTCTACATTTTCCCTCCTAAATATCCCTCGCGACACGCGCTCGCCCGTGTGTGTGTGTGTGTGTGTTTGTATGCGCGCGCGTTTCTAAATCACCAACGGAAATCATCCGCCCCGATTTCGCTGAGAATGACGGAAGTTGGATCGGCTTCTTGCTGACGTTCGCGGGAATGTGATTGTGGGAAAGAAGCGCGCTATGCAAAAGTGATTTTTCTACACACACAAGATGAGAATTCAATGTTTTCTGAATTTCATGCAAATTTCGATTCGACTCGATGTTTTTCTTCAACGTTTCTTTATAATCTGAATTTTGTTTTTCTTCCTTTAATTTAATATTTTGCTCAATGCGCGTGTATTTATTTAATTTAACTGCTCCAAGTTTTCGCTTTAAGCGAGAAAAGATGTATATCTCACATTTATCTTTCTCTGTCGCGATGACACAGGTCGTCCACATGGTACTGTTGATTTATCGCGCGTTACTCACGTGCCTTGCATTTCGTCACTTTTCGTGACACAGATTTTCCGATAATGACGATAGCATCTCTCGTAAACGTTCTCTTCGTAAACGGATCTCTCTCTCTTTCTCTCACGAAGCACACATACGTGTCAGGAATTTATATTGAAAGACCCTTCATCCGTATTCTTTAACAAGCTCGAATTATTACGCCAACTTCGTGCGAGTATCCATTGAGACGTAACAATGCACGCAACAGTACCGCACACACACACACACGTATATAATATATATGTGTGTGTGTGTGTGTGTGCAACGTATTGAGAAAAACAAGAACGATGACTTCGCACGAAGCCGGCCGTTCGAGGAAAACGGGACGTCTCGCGCGATTTTTTTTTCTTTTTCTCATCTTCGAATTTGATACATTCCTCCTCTTGGCTTGTGATTTCCAGCATTATACTCCCCATTAGTTGACTTTTGCACGATCATTATGTCCACAAAAGGATCTTGCCTTTCCATCTTTTATGAAGGAAATTACTTAAAACGACCAGGAGAGTGACGTTACAGAATTTCTTCGCGCGTGATTAATAGCGCGTCTCCACGTCTTTTCTCACACCTTCGCGGAGAAAGAGAGAAAGAGAGATACAACTATGCTATTTAAAAAAACGCGCGAGACAACGCGGGTGATGTAGGGGTTGATTCCGCCGTTGTACGGAGGGAGGTACGATCGAGTACGTTGGTTGTTCGCAACGTGCTTCTTAATTGGACTGATAGAGTCGATTCGATGCCTCAACGAGCCTTTATGCCCCATATGACCCGCGTCGGATAAAAGTAATAACTTAAACTGAAAGGTCAAAGGGTGCTTATCGCCCGCGAGGGCAAACGAAGGAGAAGAAAATGGGAGGAGAGAGAAAGAGGGAAGAGAGGCCTTGAATCGGTGGAAGATTAAAACTTTATTTGTGCAGAACGCTTTGACGTACTCGCGCGCGCGTGTGTGTGTTGTTTTATACTGTTGTAATTTATCATTCATTCCGCGACCCATATCGCGCAATTAAAAATATCGCGGGTTTTTTTTATATTAAAATAAATAAAATTAGATATCTCGCGAAATCGAGGGTAATACCCCATTACACGTGCGTTAGCGCGGAAAAATGTAATTTATGAGATGTAATAACAGTACAGTCTAAATCTCGCGACCACTAAATCTCTCTCTCACGAGAAATTTTTTTCCACCTCCTTTCCCCCGAGTGATAATGCCTTAAACGAAAGTCGCCGGCGGGAACGACAATGAATTATATTTCGCCATTACCTCGTTTACGTATCTCACGGCGGCGATCGCGTATTAATTGTCGTTAGGCGCGTGAAACGTCGCCCCCGCGTGATTTAGGATTCGAAAAGAGTTCAAACGCACGTCACGTGTCACGCTACAGTGATGAATTGTTTCGTGAGGTATTCGCGGATTGTGCAAAGTTACGCGCGCGTAATCGTAAGTGCCAGTTTGGACGAATCGAAGCGCAAACGCGCGGGTTTGATTGAGAAAAATTAAACGATTCGCAAATTCAATGTTACGAAAATAAAAAAATGTTGCATTAATTGGATTAATGATAAATTTTTATGCATCTCGTCGAAGGGGTGCGAGGCACGGAAATATGCGGCTTACAAGTCGCGTTCGAGAGCAGACGATAATTAAATAAAAGAACGTAAGGAAATCATGCGTCGTCGGGGCAAATTCTTGTTAGCGTTCGAGGTATTAAAAGATCGCGGCTTCGTGACTTTGAAAGGGAACATGCTCGTACTTTTGTGCGTATCTGCCGGTGGATCACAGAGGGACGCTTCCGTGATGATATGAGGATGAAGGAGACGGCATGCGCTCACATACACACGTACAGAAATGCCGGCAACGATCGGCGCCGGCAAAAAACTGCACGTGGAACGCGACGTCGTCGTCGGCGACGGCAATACGTTACCTACTCGATGTATGACGCGTGTTCCGCGAGTCGAACGGCCATTTTCTCGTAAATCTCGCTTGTCCGTGAACACGAATAAATCTTGACGGCATTTACATTATCGTGCGTAATATTTTGGCGGAGCGAGACGGCGACAATAAATTATCTGCTATCGATTGAGCGAAAAAGACTTAAAAAAAAGAGAAGGAGATAAAATTCTCTTAAAAAATAATTCACACTTTTAAAATTGTAAATTTAATCCGGCAAAAACGACAATTGCGAAATATTTATAATTCGACGTTTTCGACTCTCGCCTTCATTTCGCAAAGTTTCACCTTCCGCCCGTGTCTCCCGTGAGAATCGTGGCGTATACCTGCGTCAAAGGGTCACGGGCCGAGTCGCCCCGTCTTTATCCCGGAATTAATTACCCATTAGCAATTACCCGCGTCCGACGAGCCGTGCGCGTTCGCTCTCGCGAACATTGGCGGCGTCTCGGCGCGCCGCCGCACCGATCGGCAAACGCTTCCCGTAGAGATACCGCGGAATGATTCACCGATGGGTTAGAGGATTCTCTCTCCCTCCCTCCAAAGCCCTTTCTTCTCTCTCTCTCATCCTCGTGCGGAATCAATTGAGCGCGTTAAACTTAAATATATACGGCGGAGCCTCGCGCGAACTGAATTATGTGGCACATTTTGACAATTAATAGTCGCTAATGAAGACACAATCGGGCTGCCCCGGAGCCATTCTCTCGCCCCCTTTCACCCCCTTTTCTCGGCCCGCGCGAGCGGAGGGATTACAAAGACTCGCGGGGGCCCGCGCCGTGGCCGCCGCGCGCAGCTTCATAATTCTCCGTTGTAATTGAGAGCTCAACTTCGAGGCCGCGCGA
Organism: Pseudomyrmex cubaensis; assembly: GCA_014825685.1. Lineage (NCBI taxonomy): Eukaryota > Metazoa > Arthropoda > Insecta > Hymenoptera > Formicidae > Pseudomyrmex > Pseudomyrmex cubaensis. Next base: position 41,914 of record QVOA01008847.1, on the reverse strand, counting down.
TATTCCTGCGCTCATCTGTCTGTGTGAATACGCGAGTGTATGTGTGTGTGTGAGCGCGCAATGCGTTTTACGCGCCACCACGTCTCGAGCCAGCAGGCGCTAAACGAGGAGTCTCAGAGTACTTTGTTATCGGTTTGTTTATTTTACTTACATTAATACGTTTTCTGCACAATAGTTTACTTGCAAAAATTAACGAAAAATTATTAAAGAAGGACAGTTATTTCCTATTAGTGACTTCACTTCAATTAGAAGTCTCCAAGTTTCCTCGTGTAACGTTAAAACTTCTTCATCGCGTGAATTATAGCTAACTCCTGACTTATAACTGCTCATGTGTGTATGTCGTACCTTTGTTTAAGCATTATTTACGATTCACTTAGCTTCAAGTTTAAGACAATTTGTTAATTATATAACATAACCATTTTATTCGCAAATAAACATTGCGAAGAGAAAGACGCTGACTCTCTTTAAAATGTAGATCAATAAAATATAAGATCAAACAAGATATAGATCAAACAAAACGTGGCGCACAGTTGTATCTCGCGAATCGAAAATCTCGAACCTTTTTTTTTCAGAAATTGCAGTTTTGATGCAGACTTTTAACGCCGAGTGTGTGTGTGTGTGCGATACAGCTGGCCAAAGAAAAGCCGACGACGGCGATCAGGCTGAGGTAAAACCTCGGGCGTGATTATTAATGCGCGAGCGCGGATTAATTATTATTACCCGGCTGATTTGTTTCAATTTGTAGCGGGCCCTCCTTTGATCGCGGCCCCGATCGTGTTTCCGTCGGAGTCCCCGCCCGGTGTCCGGTCGGATTTATTCGCCGTCGTCGTCGTCGTCGCCGTCGTCGTCTCTACGGTGCCCGGACGTACCACCGGGGGTACCCGTGCCCTCGGTACCTGCCTCCGCTGACACTGAAATATCGCGAGAACGATTTTCAAGTTCGACGGGCGAGCCCGGCGCGGCCCTCCTCGTGACGCGACCGCCGCTCGTTTGTCACGGCGCAAGGATACGGCGCGTACGATCGATAACTCGAGGTCTCGGTGTGACGTCCCGCGTCCTTTCCTCTCTTTCTCTCTCTTCTCGCACTCGAAGTCAAAATCCCGCCGTGTTCCGCGATTTTTGTTGAGCGCTCTCGTCAGCGGTTAATTAATTCTCTTTCTCTCTCTCTTCTTGTTTCGCGCGTTTAAACGTGTAAATGATTTATTACAAGCGCAAAAACATTTAACAAACATTCTTGTGAGAATCCTTGAGAGAGAGAAAAGGCTTAGGCTAAAGGTCACTTCTATCCTTTAGTTTTAACGGACATGAGATATACTATTCGCGGTAGCGTTCGGAGAGTTCGTTGATCTCGTCTAAATCACGTCACTCGTTCGCGAAATAAGAGCCGACGACGAGAGGATTTAAGAGACGAGGGGGAAGAGAAGGGAACGGGAGAGGATGAACCGAACGGATACGCGCTACGGGCGAGTCCGGGCGAGCGGGGGTGTTGCGAGTAGAAAAAGAAAATAGAGCGAAGGAAGGCGAGGCCGACGCATTCTTCACAGGAATGTAAATCAAGTCTGTCCGGTCGAGGCAGGAGAAGGGAGTAGAAAGAGAAAGAGAAAGAGAGAGGAAAGGCCAGGCCGCGCCGATGTGCCGGCGGGGGTGCGCTAGCGTCCACCACTAAATAATTACAAGCTCTTAATTAACGACGAGGTCCGATCGTAAAGCCATCCGTGGCCGCGCGCGCGCGCGCGAGAGCGAATCTCTCGCTCTTCTTCTCTCTTTCTCCTTCTCATTCTTTCTGTAACCCCGCGGATACATGTTTCGAGATTATTTAAACGAGCAATGGTAACAAACGTTATACGGACGGATCGTCGCGTCGCCGATTCGTCGGTGACTGGCATCTCTCTCTCGCTCCTTCTTTCGGGTCCGGTGAACCCGAGGAAAAAAAGGCGGGAAAGAAAAGAGATGTCTGAGGAACCAGGGAACGGAAGTTAGGCAGAAGAAAAAATAACCAGAGAATATATATGTGTATATATATATATATAAATTCTCTTTAAATAAATAACATGTGTGCATAGATTATCTCCGAAGAACACAGCAGTAGTGGTGGTGGGATGTCATTTGGAAACGTTCAATATGTATCACTAACGGGAACGGGCTTTTGTGCGATACGCTGAAATACCCGCTTCCGAGAAAACGGTAATAGCATTAACGACGCGACGTTGGGAGAGAGAAAAAGCGCAGGTGGAATTACATTGCTTATTCTTGCGATACGAATCTGAGTTCTACGGGGCCGTCCGTCCTCTCGACATTCGTCAGAGATGGTTGACACGTACCACACATATAGACGCGGTCTGATTATAATTTGCGTAAGAACACACACACACATGTGAGAGTGCAATTATATCCTCGTCAAGTCGCGCTCACTGCGGCCTATGTATGTAGTATCGACCGGTGATTAAAATATAATTTGTGATCAGACCTTTGAAGAAACATAACGAGACCGATCTCGCCGAGATTGGGGGCTTATTACACGCGCAGGCACGTGACGACAAACTATTACGACGTGAGATGTAATTGCCAGTTGGTTTATATTGTAAAACTCTCGCTCTCTTTCTTGCGTTAAAGGCAATTTACACTTTGGGCTGCTCGCTGCGCTAGTCGATCGATACCGTCGCTCTTTTTTTTTTCTTTAACGAGGACTCGGATGTCGCAAGACTCGGCTAAGTGGGTTTTGTGTCTCCCCACTTTTGCCGTGAACTTTGAGAGACTCGATGTATGTGAAATTTTTAAGTATCAACGAAATCAAAACGTAACATCCGGCGCGCAGCCTAACTGCACGACCGCATAGTTAGGGGGTTAAAAATACACCACCTGACCTCGACCACGTTATGCAAAGCGACGTGTATCCTAGAAAATTCCGCTTGCGCTCTGTTATTCCTCTCCGTACTAATAATGGGCAATCAATGAACAATAGGGCAATAAACAACGAATTGGTTTGTTCTCTCAGATCTTCCAATTGCAAAATACGGCGTGCGGTGAACACGCAGGATTTATTTTCGATACAAATCGCAAAATTGTAGCTGCGTGACGAAAAACGATTGTTGTTACAGACGTTTCTTTGATCTTGTAATTGAGTGGCGTTGAGTAATTTTTCTCGATTGTGATTTCTTCTTGATTTTTCTTTACAACGAGAAGACAAATACACATTTTGAAGAGGAAAAGAAAACAGAAAACAAAGTTTGCGAAACGAACAAGCCGCGTGTTTGCGGCGCGCATTAAGCAAGAAATTAAGTTTCTTTTTGTTGCGCGTCGCACAAGACGTACATGCGTGGATAAATAAGGTAATACGAGGGAGCAATTGCGCGTGGCCGGATAAGAAGGGCAATTATCAGGAAAATTCTGTGTAACTCTTAATTAAAATTAGAGCGTCTCTCGCGATCGCAGCGGGATTCAGCTAGTGAAAGAAGAAGAAGAAGACGGAGAAAAAGAAGACGATGACGAAGGGGAAACGACCCGCGCTCTCGAATTCATTGGATCCTACGGCGAGGACTCTGCCTGTACACACTCGTGAGGATCTCTGCGGGTTTCGTCGGTAGTCCGCTTCGCCATATTTATTGAGATTCGAAGTTTTACGATCGGCGCAAATGCGCCGGGGAGCCTCCGCCCGACTGAAAATTGCGCGCGCTTGTCCGGTCAAATGTTTCCAGACGTTTAGCGCATCCACGCATTTGCGATATTATATTAAACTACGCGCGCGCTCCAAGATAAATGCGCGCGTACGAATATACGCGCGCGGGACACGATGTTGAATATCGTCGTGAGTTGGGAATTATATTACGGCTCGTAAATGAATTTAATAAACTTAATTGATCGGGTGACGACGTTTAATGTGTCATCATTTTATTCGTCCGAGCGAATTATGTGATTTGCCTTTTTATCGCGGCGAATATTTTAATCCCGCGTCGCGCGCGCCAAGTAGTACGCGCGGAGCATTGGTCGGCCGTGTGCAATTTCTAAAATAAAACGCCAAGCTTGCGCGAATAGACTCGACACACCAATGCGACACAAAAATTTCTCTTTAATCGATTTTAAAAGATTTGCACAAAGACGAAACGCAACGAGCGTCGTGGATGACGCGAGAACAAAAAGGGGAAGAAAGAGAGAGAGAGCATCGTGAAACGTTACGACAAACGGAGCGGCATTATTTCAGAAAATATCTGATCGGTCGTGACGTCGCGCAGCGCGCGACACAAGCGTACGGTGCATGTAGCTACACGTGTTCGACGCACTTTATCGCGCATAATTAATCCGGACTAGTCTCCGACGAGAGAGAGAGAGAGAGAGAGCGATGAGTCCGCGCGCGCACGAGAGAAATGCAATTTTCTACGCTACGTGTCCTGTCGATGCGGTTAAATTTAGCTTCGGCAACGCGAAGAATTGCACAAGCCTCACGACGCATTTTGAGCGCAAGCTTTTCAATCACTTTCACGAAATAATCGTGACAACAAAGACAAGCTAGAGAAAAAACAAACGATATTTTTTTCATTACCTTACAAGTTCAGAAAGTTCAAGTATATCCTCACGGAACATTTCGAAAGACTTTGAAGAGAAAATCGATCGAACAGAGAAGAAAAATGTTTGAAGATGCGCTCGAGAAAAATAAGGGACAATCAAGAGACAGCGGTCGTGTCTCGCGCCAAGTGCAACACAGCTCGCATACCTTATACTTAAACATCACCGCGCGCGTAACAGGACGAAGGCGATCCTGGGCCTAGGCTCGAGCTAGGATAGGTGTAACTTGCGCGTGACTCTTAATCCGATAATCGGTTCCGTGCGCACGCATCCATTGCACGCTCTGCCCTTCTCTCCCCGTGCAACTTCTTTGCGCGCCGAGACCCAGGTTCAGCGTCTCGAACAGATCGAATTGACTTGCTCTGTCCGCTCGGCCATTACTTGGTCATGACTGTCAGCTCGCGAATAATATAATAAATCACTCGGCCGAGACGAGAAAACGATTTCAGGGCAACACTTCCGAGCTGCCGTGCTACGTTTTCAACCCGCGAGCTTGTTCGTTGTATCTCTCTCTGTCTCTCGCACGCGGGTGTATGTACATTACATACATAGTCTTACGTTCGTGCTTAGGTGAATATCAGCGGCGTCGCGATCTCACGACTTCCATGTTTAGCCCGGTACTCTTCTCTCGTCGGCCGTTTGCTGCTGGTCGCGGCAAGAGAAGTTGCGCGAGGATACGTACGACGACACACGCCGCATCGATCGTGTTCGCCCACTCTCATGTTTTTCCACTTGAAATTGTTATGTAATTCCGTGGGCATTGATCGTTACGTCCGTGCGAGGCGAGGCGAGACTCGCCAAGACAAGAGGATCCTAACTACATCTCACGTGCATATTGTTCTTTTTTTTTGTATTAAAAATTCGGAAGACTCTAAAGTGACAGCTTGGAATATACGCGATTGCGAATCTAGTTTTTATTTACTAAATTCAAGGCGCGCGATAAAACAAAAAAATCTGCCTAGCAGAGCGTGATTTCGATCCACGGACCTCTGGGTTATGGGCCCAGCACGTTTCCACTGCTGTTGCATCACGCAAAGTGCAACAGCGGAGGTTCTAATCGCTTTAAATATAAACAACATATAAGCACTTTTTGATAAAGTGTAAAAACAAATTTTTTCGCTTTTAAAACGATAATAAAATATACGATGCGATGTACACTCGGAAAAGTACAAAACCGGATGTAAAAAAAAAAAAAAAATCATCACCTAGCAGAGCGTGGTTTCGATCCACGGACCTCTGGGTTATGGGCCCAGCACGCTTCCACTGCGCCACTCTGCTGTTCTGATAGACCAAACCGTTTTAGAACAGTCTTTCGTTTATCTTATTTAAAAAGAGATTGGCACAAAGCACACATCCTTTCTAAATATTTTATTTCGTTTCACGGCAATCATATTGTTACGCGCCGTATGATTTTCGCAAGTGGAAGTGGTATCGCAGTAACCGAGATTGCGAGCGGATCAGCGCTCGAGGAAAACGGTAGTCGAAGAGTTAATCGCAAATAATGACCCGGTGCACGTTCGGCGCACGTTCGTGACACACGGCAAGAACGTTATATATACCTCCCCTCATGTGCGCGAATTCTTAGATTGGATAAACGCGAATGTGTGTTAGGTTGTTTCTCGGGGCAAAAAGAACCGAACGCGAGCGCGCTGTTATTATTGACTCGTTTTATAGTCGCTATCTAAATTGCGAATAAACGAACGTTAAATCACAAGCGCAAAACAAAAAAAAAAAAAAACGTCTGCGAATAAACGAATCTTATTACAGATGTTGTTTTTCTCTTCTGTTCTTTTAGTCTGACATCGTCCATCAGAGCGTCTACGAACTGGTGCACAGCGAGGATCGGGAGGAATTGCAGCGGCAATTAATGTGGAATTCCTTCCTACCTGCCGAAAGCGCGAGTCTGCCGTTGCACGATGCGCTGTTACCCCAACATTGTCATCTGCTCGAACGCAGCTTCACCGTTCGCTTCCGTTGTCTTCTGGACAACACGTCCGGATTTTTGGTACGCGTAACGTAACTTTATGTTGCACACAATTTGTTTTTGCATATTGACAATATTGATATGATTCGCGCGAAATCGAACGAATAGAAACGATACGAACTCTCACAAGCAATAATTTAAATCTCGGTATTGAATGTGTAATTTTTAAATAACAAAAAACAAAATTATGTATTGCGATAAAAATTGCGTGCAATCTGATAACAATCTCTCAGTTTACATTTAATTCTCATGCATCTGCAATTTGTGACATTATGGCGTAATTGAAATTTATTCCGTTGTCGTGAAACGTCCGCTTACGTGAGAGCACGTAAACGATCTCGAAATCTTTGCGGCAAATACGTCGGATAATTACAATAAATAGCATGTGTGCCGCCGGATTGCCTGAGGTGAGGATCGGATTCAGGTAGGGAGTCGTCAGCGCAACGTTCGTTTCACGGTTACAAAAGTGATGTGGCCAACGTACAAAACAGTAATTAATAATTTCACTGTCATAAAGAGAAGAGGAGCGAAACTTTCGTCTGCAACGCCGCCACTGTTTCCCGACACGCTCTCTCGCGTAATTGCTTTTTTCCCGTCTTTACCCCCTTTCCAATCCTTCGTCTTGTGTGCGTTGTTTATTTATTCTCTCCCCCCGTTCTTTTGTGTTAAATGATTTAAATGTAAATTTGTCGCGTAATTTTTTCTCGCGAGACAAGTATAACAAATTTAACTTGTACACGTGGTCAAAATATTCTCTACGCAATTCCGCGGTCGCGGAGGTTGTTCCGAACGAGACATCCGGTGCTTACGAGCCTATCTCGTGGAATTTCGAAAAGCAACTTACGTCAACGGCCTTAAAATCTAGGACGTGGAGCCGGCATTTCCCCGCGCGGAGCTGGACGTGTATAATCATAGGCCCAGCCAATGAAGCGTGACAGCGCGGCGGAGATTGAAACGATAATTCGTCCGGACGGCCGAGCTGTCCGTCGTTGGTACCGTTGTCCTGACGGCGTTCAAGAAAAGGTATAAATCAAGGTCCAAACAAAACCAGACGCGGAGGAGAGCGAGAAGGGTAGGAAGAAGGACAGGAGAGAGAGGGAGGTCGAGGCAGCGACGTACGGAGAGCGCCGCGCAAAACACTAATTATCTTACGGCAAACACGTCGTGGACGCGCACCAGGTCTGCACGGATGTCGAACGCGCGGCGTCATTGTGCAAAGGGGACACGGAGACGGGATTGAACGCGTCTTGCGCGCTCTTTCGAGCTTAGGGAGTTGGCGCAAAAACGGTGCCGCTTTGACGTTTATGAAAATGAAACTGTAATCGTAAAAGAGTTTACGGCGCGAAAGACCTCGCCAACACCTCCGGAATCTGCCTTCGCTTTTGACGGCAGTTTTCTCGTGACGGGACAACCGTGCGCGACCGTGCGCTGCTTTTTTGCCAAGCAAATCCACCAAGAACAATAACATAAATTTACTTTTATACAATTATAAGTATAAAAACGCAACTAAACAGAAAATGTAAATATTTCTATATCTATCAAATATTAAAATTCTTAAAAAATTCTATTAGTTGCCGATTATTTACTTCATTAACGTTATTGTATTAAATGATTTACGGATGATTTATTGCAGCGCCTCGACATCAGGGGCAGAGTCAAGGTACTTCACGGCCAAAACCGAAAGACGGAAGAACCGCCGTTGGCCCTTTTTGCTCTGTGTACACCATTCGGTCCTCCCTCGTTGCTAGAAGTGCCGCAGAAGGAAGTAATGTTCAAGAGCAAACACAAACTCGATCTCGCGCTCGTAACGATGGACCAGCGAGGAAAAATGCTCTTGGGCTATTCCGACGCAGAACTAACTAATCTCGGTGGATACGATCTAGTCCATTACGACGACTTGGCTTACGTCGCTAACGCTCATCAAGAATGTAGGTTTATCGCGGAGCAATTAAATTAAAATATACACACAGATAATATAATATTCTATTTTGTTCTCAGTATTGAAAACCGGTGCGTCAGGCATGATAGCGTACAGATTCCAAACAAAGGACGGCGGATGGCAGTGGCTGCAGACTAGCTCCAGGCTGGTCTACAAAAATTCGAAACCAGATTTCGTGCTTAGCACTCACCGACCTCTTATGTAAGTTTCACATTGGTATTGCGAGAACCACTCTTGTTTTTTTTTTTTTTTTTTTTTTTTGTAATTCTTTTCAGGGAAGAGGAAGGCAGAGACTTGCTCGGCAAACGCACAATGGACTTCAAAGTCAGTTATCTGGACGCCGGGTTGACCAACAGCTACTTCGCGGATAGCGACAGTCTGACGGGGTCGGTTATGACACCGACGTTGCCGGCGCAACCAGCGCCTCAAAGAGTGAACAGGCGATACAAGACGCAACTTCGGGATTTCTTGTCGACGTGCCGGAGCAAACGCACCAAGCTCACCGCTCAGTCGTCGGTCTCGCCGCCCGTTACACCCACGGTCGCCTCCGTGGATTATCTCGCAGCGGATACCAGTGCGGCAGCCGCGGTCGCAGCAGCTTACAGCAATTTGAACACCATGTATCCGACACCGTACGCGCCTACTGCGGTAGCGGCCAGCACCGATCCATCTCTGACGACCTACATCGGCCACACGGGCAATTATCATCAGACTCTTTATCCAGCGACTGCACTGGACAACAGGTAACTAGAGAATGAATTACTCACAAGAGGAGTTTTAAATACGGAACATTGTTTTATTTAACGCACTGAATTGCGATGTTCTGACAACGAGCTTTACAATGTGAGTATTTTAAATTTGTTCTGCGCAGGTATCTCACTGCTGCAACGGAGAATCTGTTTCAATACAGGCCGCTGGGCTCATATTATCCTGAATACCACACCGGCACCGCGTACAACGGCTTCATCGACGTGTCGCTGCCCACGTACGAGACTCATCAGCTTACCAGCAAGACGGAAGAGAAGCTCTACTGCCAACAACTCGGCAGCGGCGAATCACCTAAGTACAGCTACGTGGAGACGAGACATCCGGGTAGCGTAAGCGGTTCGCCATACGCTGCCAGTCCGGTTGCTAGCGCGTCTACGATGCACCCGACGACGACCGACATGAACATCGTGCGCGCCGGTAGCAGGCACTCGCTGGAGGGCGGCGCGTCATCCAGCAACTCCGCCGGCAGCTCGCCGGTAACCGGCGCAGCAAACGGCGTGCTCACGCCGAAGATGGAGGACGTCAAGCCTGAGGTATACGGCAGCGAGGCACCGCGGCAGACCGTACTGATGTGGGGCGCGCCGCCGTCGCGCACACCGCCCAGGAATAACGGCAGCTACAGCCCGCCGACGCCGCATTCGACTCACTCGTCCACGCATTCGACTAACGCGACCGGTGACCCGCTCAAGTCGCTCGCGGAGATGAACTCCATGAACGGAGACTGCAAGTGGCGGCAAACCTCGCCTACGGATCAGCAGGTGACAGCGCCGAGTCCGCCGAGGAACAATAAAACACAGTCTCAACAGCAACAACAGCAGCAGCAGCAGCATCATCATCAACAGCAATCGCAGCAGCATCAACAATATCCGGTGACCACGTCGCAGTACCAGGCAGCCGCAGCTGCCGCGGCAGCGGCCGCCGCCGCCAGTACCATCGGCTACACGCACTCTCATCCGGGCCATGGCGGGCACGGGGAAGCGGGCTCCGAGGTATGGCAAGGAGTGCAACACCACCATCACTACCAGTACTATCCCTACCACCATCACCACCCCGCACCACCAAGGCACACGCCCCAGTGAGTGTCACTGCTGCCTCACAGATTTTATTATAATTTGTCATTGCGGCATTTCTTTTTAATAGTAAGATGATTTTTTTATAAGACGTTACTAAGAAAAGAATGTGCCTTTGGTCTCACTTTCACATCAAAATTACAAGTTTGATATTGCATTGATTTTTGCTTTTTTACGTTCGAAACTTATACTTTCTCCAAATCTTTTTAATTTATTTTTCACGATTCTCACAGATATTTTTATGCAAATAGTATTTTTCACGAATAGTACGACACCATGTTAATCATCCACATTTCATCGTAACTTCAAAATAAATAAGATACAACGTTTTGCGGCACATTCTGGCGTATTAGTTTACTTATGAGCAAAAACCCTATTTAATTTCTCATATGAGATTGAATTATGTCATTCTTATGTATTTAAATTTAATTGAACGAAGTGTTGGTTTTTTTTAGTGATCTTGTTGGTTTGCTGTGTCTACCTTAGTACACATAAGATAACGAAAAGACCGTCCATTTGGTTGCAGCACGCCACCGTCAGCTGCGGGAACGGGGACGGGGGTGGGAACAGGCATGGGCATGGGCATCGGGGTGGACAACAGCACCAGCAACAGCAACAACGTCTTGTACCACCCTCCGCACCACCACCACCACCACGTAGTGGGATCATCGGCGGCAGCGGCGGCGGGAATGGGCCCAACTGTCCCACAGATTCCAAACCGGACGCCGGGAGTCCTCTGCTGTCCATCTCTGAGGTGACTAACACCCTGCTCAACCAATAGCCCTTTTGTAACTTCGACATCACATCATGTCAGTGAAGGTGAGTTTGAGATTAATATAATTGCGATGTTAAAAGAAGAGACTCTGCACATTTATAAAATTGCTGTATATAAGAAATAATTTTCTTCTGAACATATTCATTATGCGTACGTCAAAGTCACTGTATGTTTTTACTTTTGCTTCAGACGTCTCTGAAAGGACGTCGTTGCCGAAGAGGATTCCAAAAAGCGTCTCTGTACCATACAGATAATGTATCGATTAAAACACAGTAAGCTTATTCATATAGTACTGTAACATACTCACTAAAGAGGTAATAAGCGATCTATTATTACATAACTTTTTCATTGCATTAATTTATCCGATACGTTAGATAGATGTTCTTCAGGATTCATAGATTTTGAGTCTGCATGTACACTGATCGCGATCTTGTGGATGAGAGAGGAGGCAACGATCACGAGAGACGCCTGTTGCGATTTTTATTTATTCGTCGCCACGGCGATTACTCGACGAGTATAGCAATAAAAGGCCACCCCGTTGCAGAATGGATATAAATAAAAAAAATCATACAAATAAATCCTACAAATCCTAAATCCTATACAATCCTACATTCTTTTATTTTCAAACAAACAAAGTAACGAAGATGATTGATGAAATAAAAAAAAGGCTTGCCAAAGGCAATCTCTTTGATATTTCTTTCTCTTCTGCAATGGAAAGTAGTGATCATTGCCATCACTAAAGTAAAATGAGTAAAATAAACTCTTAAAAAAAAAAAAAAAAAAAAAAAAAAAAAAAAAAAAATAAAAAGACGGGAAACGGCAATTTTATCTGAAAGCACAAAATTTGTCATTTCGGTCGGACAAATGCAACACATACACGACCTTAGTTTGTATCTATTAATAATGTATGTCGACGTGTTCGTACAATTCTAACGCTTTTGTATCTCGTGTTTTTTCTTGCGTTTATTATATAAGTTCTTTTTTTCAAAAAAAAAAAAAAAACAAAGAGATATGGATCCTGTGATATGTGTTAGGTAATTTAAACAATGTTCTCTTCATAAAGAAAGCTTCGAATGTAATATTTATTGACACATAGAATGACTACATGTGAAAAAAACCTTGTCCGAGGAAAAGACGTAAAAGTGATTTTATTTACACAAGCGAAAGAGATCTCGGAAGAGTGTTTCCGATAACGAGAGATCAATTTCTTATAAGATACGATTTAACTGCGCGTCAGAAATTGATGGTTTAAAAAAAAAAACGACTTGAACAGTGTATGTCATTACATGTAAAGCAAGCAGTTTTGATTAATGAAAAAATACACTTATTAACATCTTGTTGCCTGAACAAGAGATGCAAAAAAATAATCCGTAATATACGTTCTCTTCCTTTTACAATAAAATTTTCTATATTTGTTCTCCACTTTATACAAATAATGTTTTTTATAACAATCGAGACTCTTCAGCATCACAAAACTTTTTGAACGAACTATTCCCGCGCGATTCTCTCTTGGCTTCCTGCATATTTATTTCAAATAACAATTCGCAACACAATTAATGGGATAAAGTGCGAAAGATTTGCTTTGTGCTCTTTAAATTGTTCTCTTTTTGATCGGGTAAGAATCCGATTAATTGATCAAGACGAAAGGAGTGGAAGAGATAACGGGATATTTGTAGCCCGTTAATTCGGAGAAAAAAACAGTCTTGCCAATATTTCGTTAATAAGTTTGTAATTTTTGTACTTAATTAATTTATATACATTATTTATATACATATGCGTGTAATTCGTGTTTAGCGACGCTAGAAAGAGAGATGAAGAAAGAGAGAGAGAAAAAGAGAGAAATAGGCCTTCCAATAATTTTAGATGCATTCTCACACTTGCAAAATCAAAACCAAAATAAATAAAATCTCCGAGAGCGACTCTCGTTCAAATCACGAAGGAAAGAGACTTCATTGCAAAAATGAGGATATTAGATATGAGCACAAAAAGAAACAAAGCTATTTTATAATATCATTAAAAGTGCTGTTATTTCCACACGCGCGCGCTTCTGTAAAAGAGAGCGTAACTTTACATATCCGCAGCCGCATATCAAAGTGGTAAAAGTAAAAAATTAAAACGAAAGAGCGATATATATATATATATACATAGAATATATTTAGATATTCTCTTCCATATTTCTTCGATTCATTATTTATTAAATTGTAACATGTAAGACGTGTATGAGAGGTGTGTCGTGCAAAAGTAACGCACGGTTAAGAATGACCCGAGCGAATTCCATTTTTTTTACGCGTTTCATCTTCAATAATGTGTGTCGTAATTTTTCTATGTTCACGTTTATTCCACTCTACTTTGATTGACTTTGCAGCTGAAAACGCAACTTACGGTGTCGCCAAAAACGTATTGCTATTGAGCGTGTCCTGCGTCAGTTTATTATAGAGGAACTAAATTTTTTAAACAACTTTTTCTGTATGTACACATATGTTAAAAGATTTATTTGAAGTAAAATTATTTCGCGTGTTAAAACAATTTATCTTGCTCTCTAAAGTCTTCCCGGATGTCTTCTTCGTATGTGTGCGTATCGACATATACGAATCAAACGTGTATTTTGATTGCTGCAGTTTGATTTTATTAAGTTCTCTAAGACACAAAATTTGTATAAAGCGGTTTTAGATATTCTGTAGAAAACAAAACTTATGTGTAGAATATATACGCAGGACATGCTATTAGTAGTTCGTTTTAAGAATTCCGAAATCTTGTATAACCACATAGATTTCCGATTTTACCTGTTATAGCTTGCGAAAAGTATCCTCGTTTTTTCTCTGCAATATTCTTAAACAATATATATACCTATAAGAAGCGTACTATTATATTATTATAAGTAATCAAGTCTAGTCCATTCATTAAAAAAAAAAAAGCGAATTAGCGACAATATGCTTAAATTGTCATAATGTTCTCGCAAAGTTGATTTAACAGAGTCTGACAATCGTATTTAATTATTACCACGTACGCATTATCCGTATTTTTTCTCTCTTAAACGTGTGTATATATAAATGTGTATTATTATTATAAGAACACACACATATCTTCTGCAAGATATTTATCGACAAGTTTTTCTCGTGTTAGGTTGCGATTGCAAGGATATTTTGATGATTTAAGCATAAATTGTATATTCATTGTATATTTGAAGTAAGCTCTATCATATATTATATACAATAACGAGCATAATTTTTAAGATCATAGTCAGTACAGATTTTCAAGCAGCTATTATCCATATAGAGAACACGTACCTTATTTTTTTGTTTTTTTTTTTCTAGCGGAAATAAAATGAGATTGAAGCACGACGTCATTTTCACACACCGCGCAGGTGTTGTATTAAATAGTGAACACAAATTTTTACGTTACACTTCGAAATAGCATAATTTTTTCTACATTCGAAGAAAATCTTGAATGAATTTGCGCGAGTGAAATAAGTACAAGTTGAAATTGGAAATCCTTTTAAATAGGTATACATGTAGAACGTTACACAGAAAAAAAACAAACAAACAATTTGTTAACTTTTTGTTCGAGATAGTTTCTATACATGTATTAGTTCTTTATATTTCAGTACTGAGTTTGCCAATGGAAAAGTATAATGCTAAAGCATAAAGAGAACGCAATATTTTCTATAACAAGTTATCATTATTCATAAAAACTGAAGATAGAAAGTATGCTTTAATAAAAATAATATTGTTTTAATAGAACATTTCAGAAGAAATTACTATTTCAAGAATCTAAGTAGTGCATATATAGTTCAAAAATATTAAATTAATATATTCTTTCATTGAACTTATCACGAATCGATGCAAGTACATTTTCTCTTTGATTTGCATTTATATAACTAAATGCAACTCTAACTTACTTAAGTACTGCTTGAATAAAAAAAACTTATACAAATGCTTTCTCGAACAAAAAACCAAGAACTGAAGTTTATGATAATAAAATTATTTGCTCTCATGAACTTGTACTATCACGAAGCTACGGTACCAGTTCACCAGAGAAGATGGTTGGAGTACCACAAAACCTCGCGCAAATTCTATATTTAAATGATTATCTCTACTTGTGATACATATAATAAAAACTGTTTCATTCTTCTTTGCAAACAGTATTTCTTATCTTCACACATGTCGAATACTTATACTTATCAGTAACATGCCAAACACCAAATTTTGAATCTGGATCACTCCATCCATCTTTTTCATATAAGAAATACAGCTATTATTTATACCATTATTGCTAAGAAGATAAGTTCTACAAGTAAATTTTAAAACTGTATATCAAATGTTTATATGAAATAAATTATATGATAATGTAACACATATAACTTGTGTTTAACTTATTCTAAATACTACCTACCTTTTCTTTGATTAACAATCAACGTCTTTCCTCCTTGCTCCTTTGATTAACAATCTCCTTTTTTTCCTGAATTCCACTGTTCTCAAAAACTGTTTAACCACACCTGATTCAGTAAACCTTATTACTGTATCTGACAGTCCGCAGTCTGTGCAAAGTGGGACGGGAAAATGTGCACACAATTTTACTTAATTTTACAATGTATTTTTTGCTGAATAAAGATATAATTATGCAACCATTACTTGTAGTTCTTTATTTCTGCGATCTATCTAAAATTCTTAAAATTTCTCCAAAAAGTATCAGGAGAGCATAACTAGGAAAGAAGTGGCACAAAGTTTCGAGTGGGCGGAGCCCAATTAAGCTCCGCCCACTGCCCCGCCCACTCGAAATTTGTGCCACCTCTTTGCTGGTTATGTTCTCCTAATACAATTTTTTCAAAAATTTCCGAAAAATCTAAGAAAATGTATCAGGATAACATAACTAGCAAAGAGGTGGCACAAAATTTTGAATGGGCGGGGCTTTCTTGGAATCGATTATCAATTCTCGGAATTGCCCCGCCTACTCGAAACTTTGTGCCACTTCTTCGTTAGTTATGTTCTCCCGATACTTTTTCTTAGATTTTTCAGGATTTTTCGGAAATTTTTGAAAAATAGTATCAGGAGAACATAACCAGCAAAGAAGTGGCACAAAGTTTCGAGTAGGCGGGCAATTAAGCTCCGCCCACTGCCTCGCCCACATCCCCGCCCACTTGAAACTTTGTGCCACTTCTTTACTAGTTATGTTCTCCTGATACTTTTTCTTAGATTTTTCGGAAATTTTTGAAAAATTGTATTAGGAGAACATAACCAGCAAAGAGGTGGCACAAGTTTAGAGTGGGCGGGGCAATTCCGAGAATTGATAATCGATTCCGAGAAAATCCCGCCCACTCGAAACTTTGTGCCACTCCTTTTTTAGTTATGTTCTCCTGATACTTTTTGGGGAAATTGTTAAGGATTTTAGGTAGATCGTAGAAATAAGAACTACAGTGCACATTTTCCCGTCCCACTTTGCACAGACTGCGGACTGTCAGATACAGTAATAAGGTTTACTGAATCAGGTGTGGTTAAAAAATGTAACACATAGATAATTGTTTGAAGGTAGAGACATTTTTTTTTTACTAAAGACGCATTGTATCTCAATACATAAAAATTATATATATTCGTATATTTTACTTTTGATCACATTATTTTCTTTTCCTCTCTGTCGTTGACAAGTATTAACTTCGAAATAAAGACTGACGAATCTCTGACGATATATAGGAAAAATGTACCTGATTCATAAGTATATAGGCAAAGATTTCCAGAATAGTACAATGCGATTGGTAACTTTTAGAGATATTGCAAGTGTGACTTGGAAGCTTATATTCGTTGTGAATCCTGCTTAAATTGAGTGTTGTGAATAGGTCAGAGCCTTCCAACTGATCACGTGATTGCATAGAACTCTTATGGCGCAAACTGCACGCCGTGCGCAAGATGAAAGGTTTTGGTTATGTTTCACAAGTAGTTTACGCTTCCACCAAATGAACTTCGATACTTAGTGTTGATTGAAGAGCATAGAAAAGATGAGTTACACTAGTTCTTTCACTACTGAACCTGGATTCTGTCCAGATTGCGGTTCAATTTTACCTCTACTTGGTGAAACAAAAGGAGTTACATGTTACGCATGCAAGAGAGAATGGGGTTCTGATGGTAGGTGCAAATGTAAATATATATTTACTAAAAAAAGAAAAATGAAGATAATGTTTTTCAAGATGTTATTAGTATGCGCTGTTACTTTTGTACATACATAATTGAACGATCGATTACAATTCATGTTAGTCTTGCTTTTCAGTATTTGGTGATATGAAAATGACGCACACTATTCACTTCAACTCCAAGCATACTTATATGTCCGGGAAAGAGGCTGATGATAGCGATGAGGAGACGGATGGACCGGTTGTGGACCGAAAATGCCCTCAATGCCAAAATGATAAAATGTCTTATGCTACTCTACAACTGAGATCTGCTGATGAAGGCCAGACAGTATTTTACACTTGTACCAAATGCAAGTATGTACATAGTTATTTTTACTTAATTTTATTATAATTTATGTGTATAAAATGTGTTCTTTTTTTGATAATTTCTTGTGTTACTGATGGTGCATATCAATAATAAGCGGACCATTTTATTTGCAGATTCAAAGAAACCGAAAATTCTTAATGTTATGTTTCAATGTATTGTTCTTTGTGAAATATTACAGCAAATAAGATTTTGTATTGTATTCGATTATTTTACACAGTTATATTATAACATTTACACATCATTTTGAATTTTCTGGTGAAATAGTTACACACAATCAAGAAATCTTGTAACAGGATGTTTCCAGGTAAAACACTGCCTTAATAAAACATAGAGTTTTATTTACTATACACTCAACAAATAGTAGTGAAAGAGAGTACATATATCTCTGTTGTAATTTTATATCTTTAATTTTACCTCTACCAGGTCATCATTACACTATCGTTTTACTAACAATGCTTTGCTGTTATCTTAGTTAAGTATTAATTAAGTAATTCTCTATGTACAATATATGTGTCGGGATAAAAGTTAACAATTAGTTTAATAAATTCACATCTTGATCCACTCTCGAAATTGTTACAGTGGTCCTTGCATTAAAAAACTTCAATAGTTGAGAAAGTTTGTTGATAAGTTCTTAATTCTATGTGTGCATTTACACATTGGCACTAATATCTGCCCATAGTCTAACAACAATAAGAAGTAGATATGCTATCTTATGATAAAGAAAAAATTGGTAACAAATTAGTTAACTCTTCTTACATATTTTTTTTGTTTTAAATAAACAGCAAAAATAGAAATATAATAAGGATTATAATTGCACTTTCTTAACACTCTGGTATACTTACAGCATAAGTAATAAAATAAGGAGAGAGAGAAATATAATAGATATATATTTATTAGTAAAGAGAACGCAATTTTCAATATTTATAAAAATTTTCGTTTTTATACACAGAGTGCTTGAAAAATGTTAACGTATATGGAGAATTTGTACATGTATTCAAAGCCTTCCTCTGGGGATCTGGAAAAAATTCTAAAACTGGATTAACAATGATAGTCAAAGTGGAAACTAAAGACAAAATGCATTTGTTAGAATATCTTGTGTTATCAGTTTTGTTATTCTAAAAAATGACTTCCATGTAAGCTTTTTTAAGCACCTTGTATATTTTATATAATAAAGTAATTGCGAGACCAATCTTGTTTATAACAATATTGTTATATACAATATCTCCTCTCTTTTTTAAATGCAATGCTTATACTTCCAAATATGCATATTTTTCACAATATATGGTTTATAAAAAACATGTTTTATGATGGAGCGTAATTTTGGAGTAAGTATCTTTTTCTCTGAAAAAGTGCGTGAAAGGTAGACAACTTGCTGTCCGGTAAACTGTCTACCTCCCAGGTGTAACTTAGACGCATAATGAAACAGCAATGCGTCAATAACGTCTATGTTGACTTATTTCAAAATCACTCTGTGTGTGTGTGTATATATATATAATCTATATATTTTCTTACAGTATTTTTATGGGAATATTGTTTTGTACACTTATGTTGTATATTATAATTTTTTTGTAGTCAAATGCTTTTTCTCAAAATGTACGATTTTTTGGGGTAGAAAAAATAATATGATATCTAACTAGATCGTTACAAAACATTGCTTTTACTGTTTCATCGATTTTGAAAGTTTGAAATCAATTTTCCATTCCAACAATATAAAAGCGCGATAATTGTCTTTAACAATTATCGCGCTTTTATATTGTTGTTATACTTTCCTCGAAATTACAAATATATCTCAACAGTCGATCGTTGAATAGTGCTGTGAAAATATATAACACTTCAAGGACAGTTTTAAATACATGTCAACAATTAATTGGTTCGTCTCAACAATTTTTATGTACGCTAATTTCGACGTTTTGTATATTAAATGATTAATATCATTGTCGGCGAGAAAATGTGAAGTTTAATTGGCGTAGTTGTGCTTGTACAATATTCTTATTTCGTAAAGTCTATTGATTAGCACAACAGTACAAGTATATATTAATTATTAATATTAACAATAATCAATATTTTATTTTACTTTTCTTTACATATAACAATTCTATATAATTTTTTTGCTGAGTATTCCAGAGCCTTAAGATAAACATATATGAGTTCAGACAACTCATTTTGCATTATTGTGCAAAAAGATTAATTAATGGATTCTAAGTATTTGGAACAAATGCGTTTCAAATAGGAATAGTTTATTTCACATGTTGAATAGATTGCAATTATATTTCAAAATATCGCGTCGATAATATTATTGTCGGAGAGTGCGTACTCAGTACGCACAATAGCACATTTTATTCTTTCAATTTTATAAAATAATTTTTAAAAAAACTCAATGACAATTATTCATGGAAAAGTTACAGTTGAAAGCAACTTTTTAAATGCTTCTTTTTTATTTATTTCTACTGTGAAATTTGATTTTTCACGAACGTTATTGCGTTCAAAAAGAATTGCAAAGCTCCATACGCACGCACACACTCACATATTTCAAGATAGTAACTGAACTCATATATGTGTACACGTCTAATGCACCAACTGAATTTAACAACGTCCAAATTGCGCGTGATAAAAAAGAATCGGATAAAAAAATATGTATATTTTATCATTCAAATGTGGCTTCGAATTAACGATCTTTATCCGGGAAAAATAATAGTTTGCGTGCTGATACAATTCGAATATACTTCGGCATAAAGTAAAGCGCGAACATATAAGTACGAGCCCTGAACGATACGCAATAAAACGCTTTAGTACTTTGAGGGAATCTGAACAGCGAGAGCAACTGAACACCCGCGCCGTTATTAGGCCTTCGATGTACCTTGTTTGTGATTTCGGTACTTTAAAAAACGTATCAAAGTCGTATATTCCTCACAGACCTGCGCAGTTTGACGACGACGATGTTTATCTAAAATTTAGTCTACCTCCGTTTCACACTTTCATGACTTTACCTCTCACTCTCCCATCCTAACAATCTTCCGGTTATGTACACATACTCTCTCTCTTTCTCTCGCTAAAACGCTCATATTACATATCGTACATTAACTATATATATGTACACGTGATAGATTATTTACAAGATAAGTGTGAGGCAGCTGGTATATAACGTCTAGATTGTCATCACTATTTTGCGCTGCGATCATGACTGCGATATTTGAAAACACTCATCCAGGAAGTTCTCCAGCGAGTGGTAGAGATGCGCCCGCGACTGCGCAATCCCGTGGTCCTCATCCGTGTAAGTCTGGAATGCAAAATTCTCACGTTTTTCTACGACGAATTTCTGCAATGATTGAACTGTGTGCAAATTAGAAATATTTTCTACAAATTTCGCGAGAAATAAATACTACGTGCCTGTTGTCTGAAGAGAATGTCTTTCTGTTCCAAGACTTTCGCGAGCATAAGCGACTGTTGATAGTGCACATTGTCGTCCAGAGTTCCGTGAATTAAGTAATACATCTTGTTCTTGAGATTTTCCACCTTGTTGAGTAACTGGCCTTTCTCATAGCCTTGCAGATTATCGGAGTGCGTTGGCAGACCCATAAATCGCTCGGTATAAATCGAATCTGTAATTGAACGTAACTACATCGATAAAAAAAAATAAATAAATAAATAAATAACCATCGCACATATATTTCTGGAAAAAGAAAAATGGTTTTTTGCTGTGTTATATATACGGAAAATATATATACGGATTGCGCGAAAATGTTTTACGCGGAAATTGTGCACAACTGTGACGTCGCATAAGTCGTTTTAACATCATCCTGTAAATCACGCGTATTCTTCTCGCGTGTATTCTAATGAGAAGGGGTAATGCTGACACGAATTTAAAGTAGTTGAAAAAGTAACATTAAAGCTGCAAGCGCGTCGTCTTTTCCGCGCTGCGTATTTTTCTTCATTAAACGACGGACATGTGAAAAATTCTTGAACGAATTCTCGAGCCGAAAGTAGGTAAAAGCTTAACACACACGCATATTTTTCCGAGTATTCTCGGAAATAAACTTTCTCGGCGCTTAACTTATGAATAAAAATGTATAAAATAATACAAATGCGCGCTGACACGAAACTTTTTAGTTTGCGCGCGTGATGTTAATATAACAAAAATATGCATCATTTTTATTACACCGGCGTTAAATCATTTCCTTCTTTCGAGAAACAACTTTAGGCGTTCTCCAAAATAAATCACCGTCGCGCGTTGCGCCATTAGTTCGATTAATCACCTATCAATTTACGCTGTAACGTACCGTAAAGCGCCCAATCCGTAACGGGCGCGACGGACATGCCGCACTTGAAGATACCCTGTAAATCCATGGCGAGTGTCATGCCGGTCGCGTACCCACCGTAACTCCAACCCCATATTGCCGTTCTCGCACGGTCGATGAAGGGCAATTTGTCCTGCAGATGTCTGGAAGGAAAGCGGGGAAGAGATTGTCGTTATGGCGCCCGCAACTTGTACGTGCTCGCAAACACTCAACAAGAATTTTTCTCTGGTTTTAATATATTAATAGAATTTCTGTGATGAATTCGTTTTTGTGCGTCTTCGCATTTGGAGAACGATCGTGCAGGAAAGTTTGATCGTGAAGATTGTCTTACTTTCGAGCAAGATGAAAATGTCGCAGCGCTCGCAAAAAGACAGCCGATTCCTTCGATTAACCCTCTCGCTAAAACGCGCATACAGAACGGTCGAGAAAGCATTTAGCGATAAGAATCGACGAGACTAACTTCGTAATTTCTGTCTGCCTTTTTACTCTCCCGTTATCTCGCGCGATTATATGCGCGACCAATGGGTTTTGTAACGAGCGCCGCGCAATCTCTTTTTCGCGAAACTGTGTCTCACGCAATTGCATTGAGAATATATTTTCGGAAACATTTGATTTGTAAATTTAATCCATCGACATATTCAATGCGACAAATAAAAAATAAAAAAAAAAAAAAAACCCCAGCCCAGGCAAACTGGGATTTCAATCGCAATGTCTGCGGAGAGAGGGATGGACTGCAATTTAGTCGGAGGGAAAATCCGCAGGCGAAAGGTGCGGCGATACCTCAGGGACACCCTGTGTGTCTTTTAGACGCCCACGGTAGTCGGGAGATCGAGTGCTGCGCGTCTTGCCTCATGATTTCCGGAAACCCGAGCGGCCGCACGTCGCGTCGTATCCCGAGAGGAAAGGGAGAGGAATAAAAACAAAAAAAAAAAGTGAATTCGTATTTCTTTCTTCCAATCTTTTCGAGCTATTGTCTCTGGCATCTCGTGTGTTCGATAATAATGGCCCCGACGGGATCAGCGCCCACGCCCGGGCCCGGCCCGACCGCCCGTGGAAAATAGTAACGACTCCTCTTCGACGACGCGAGGCAGATTTCGCTTCTTCTTCCTCCTCCTCCTCACCTCCTCCCTTTCTCTGTCCCGCGTTCGTTCCGGGTGAAATTTATTTACCTCGTAAATCGACCGGCGGTACGTTGAATTCTATTTCTTCCTCTGTGAGAGGAAAAAAAAAAAAGAATTGCACGAAGAGAAAGAGAGAAGAAACTCGGACCAGAAGAGCGCGCGCGACTCTCCTCTCTTTCGTTTTGCGGCTCGGCCGTTACGTTTATCCTGGAATACGTTTTTCGGTTTCTGCGACACGGCGTTCGGGACGACCAGTCCTTTGTTTCGTTGCTTGCGCTCGTTGCTTACGTTCAACGGGGGGTAAAGCCGCCTATTCGATCGCCATGCGAATTTAAGGCAGGATTTTCCCGGCGCTTTGAATTAAAGCGGCAAGAACACACGTCGCGCGTTTTCTGAACTTAAATTGTTATGAGATTTCGACGGGATTAAATCGCGACGAGGAACGCGGCAGAAAAAAAACCGAAGAAGTGAACGAGGTGAATTTTCAAGTCGTAATTAGTGGATCGCTAATACACTCGTTTCGAGAAAAATTACAGCGACTTGTACGATTTTAAATCCATATATTTCATTTAAAAAAAATCGAATTAATTACTTTTTGAAACACAGCCTGTTTCTGTACATGTGCCAATTATTTTTCAATTCGCACTTGAAAACGTTCGCACAGAGTTTACGGATTTTTCTCCGTTTGAGCAAATAGTTAAAAGCTCCCCCTTTTAAAAGAGAGCTATTAGCGTTTATGAAGGTCACCGTTTCCAAGAATTGCGGTGTTCAACCGCGGTTACACCACTCGTTATTCACCAATTAAGCAGTTGCGTAGCCCGTAACGGGGGAGCAGCGACGAGTTTAACGAGTCGATTCGGTTAGTCGGTTCGATGACGGGACAAAGGCCGACAAAAAGGAGACAAAACGGGGGATCTCGCGAAGGGTTGCCGCGTCACGAGAAGGGTGGCGAGTGGCGAACAGGGAGAGAGACGGAGAAATGAAGAGAACCCGGACGGTTTCCGCAATCGTTTGGACCGCCGCCAACTCTCTCCGCGACTCACTTTTTACTGGCCGGACGCCGTGCGATGCAACCGGCAAAATAATCGCGACGCAGATACCGGCGAGAAAATACACGTGGACAGAATACGCTATTTTAACGTCTGAGAATGTCCGTGCGCACAATGCGGAATGCGGCGATAGATAGCTGGTGTTGTTTACGCGATTCGAACTTTCGATCCTCCTATTATTTTTTGGCTTTAGAGAATTTGATGGGAAACGCGAACAAAAATTATTATTGCCAAAAACCATTGCCGTATATTTTGTTCATAATAAAATAATAAAATGTATTTTACATCTTGAGGAACGCCATCGTTCCAGATTTTCTCAGTAATTTCCTCGTTGTTATTAACTAAATTCCTTCCGTGCTTTCCGCAATTCTGCACCGAGATTGCGGAATTGCCAGCCTACGCGCGACGTGAAGTTTGCGGGTTTGCGGTCGCGAGGCAATGTCGCTTGAACGTTAAAATATCGACTCTCTCCTCCCCCTCGGTCGCGCAGAATAGGCATTATTCATCACGCCCGGAAGTTTGATGTTTCGGTTTAAAGATGGACGAGCGTGTAAGTGGTGAACTCGCTCGCCCGTTTCCACCTCCATCGAGATAAATTACTCGCGGCAGAAATACCGAGCTCGGTTCTCTTCGTGCAGCGGCCGCAGCCAATAAATTTAGATAAAAGTACGAGCAATTTTCTTCTTGTTTAACGGGAGACGAGGTTCTCAGGTGTCCGCGCCGTGAAAAGAACTTCATTAAGGGCGCTTCGCGTCCGCGCGCGGGATAAGAAAAACCAGAGTTAGATTAGTTAACTTGGGGGTTGCGAGGCCGAATTTTAGTGGTGATTACCCCCGATCGCCCGGCGATAAGTCACTAGAGTGGCCGAGGTCTGGCCTATAATTAGGTTTGTCCTAACGCGGAACTTTGTTCGCCACGCTTTTAGGCAACGTCGCCGGGGTGAGCGCGCTTCAGCATCAGATTCCACACACCACCCTTTTCATCCCCCTCGTCGTCGAGAGTTGCCGCCCGCAACGGCTGGCTAAGTGCGCATCTCGCAGACAATCTCGGGTTAACAGTGTAATGCGTCTTTCGCGTGGTATATAAACGAATACCTACGCGCGCGCCTTAAAAAGCAAATCCTTGTTTGCGGGAAAATTGACGAGACACGTGCGAGGAGTTTAAACGACGAGCGGTTAAACGAGACAAATTCGCAGAAGAGTTTTTTTTGTGAAATTTGAAACACGTCAGATAATAGAAATAAATTTGCGCGTTATAATTGAAAATTTATGCCAACTCAGAGAGTAGTTAATGCAAATTCTCGTCTATTTTATTGTATAATTTTGGATGTTTTTGATATGAAACTACTCTTTCTCTCTCGTGCGGAGAACTCACCTGGTAACGTTAATCTGATCGATAATTTCAACAGTGCCAAGATGTCGGTATCCGGCGAACATCATGTCGTTACCCATTAATCCGGAGCCGCGGCCGTCGATGGCCGCGTGTATGATGCTTTTGTTTGTCACCAGATATGTGCCCCAGTCGATGTCAAATTTCTCCGTTACCTGATACGAGTCCGGTCCGCCGTAGCTGAAAGAGACATACACAGAGTGAGGGTGCGACACTCAGGTCGCCGTAGTGTCACATTATTAATGTTGCTCTGTTATTTTTATCCGCGACTCATCCAAGTTTTACAAATTGTATAATTTATTAAAGAGTGTTGAAAGAAAAAAAAACTTACTGACAGAGAAAGGGACGCGACAGTTTTTTCTCACTAGAGCGAAATAAAATATTTGTTTTACTTTTTAATATTTAATCTTTTTTCTTTTAAATTATTTTCTGATTTAATCGCTTATGTACGTTTACGATTATTTAGCGCGCAATCTTCGGCATTTATTCCCAGTACGTACGAAGGCCTTCAAAGGTCGTTTGAGCGGAATCTTGATGCCACTTGAAAGATTCCGTCGGAAAACGTTCGAAAGACGGGAGAAAGGAGAGATGCACAAAAGAAAGGAATCAAACAGCGGTTCAGAATTAGGAAATGGAAGTTCGGGAGAGCGAAGATGGCTTTTCTGATACGGAACTTTCGAGATAGAGTTGCCGACTCCGGGGCGGAAATAGAGACGGACAGTAATGATCCCGAAATTCGCGCGCGACGTGGTAAACGCGAAAAATAGTCCTTTTTTATTTCTTCTTTTACAATATTTCTTTGTAATAAAAATAAATTAAAGATTGCGCAGAAAGAAATACTTTCTTAACGTTTTTAACAACAAGATACGTCATTTTTTCCGCTTTGCGCGAGTGTGTACCACATTTTCCCCCATTTTTACAACGAATGTTCGAACAGTTTGAGAAAATAACTAATACTCTGAAGCACTTGTTGATCCGAACGCGCATACAGAGATATTCACTTAAGAGAGCGTAAAGTCAGAACACTCGAGTTTGCGGGCAACATCAGCAGCAGCAGCAGCAGCTCGATAGCAACGGATTTCGGCGAAAACGGCTGTATCACGCGAATGCTTCGCGACGCATCGCGTACGGAATTTTCACGGGAAAACCGTGCCGAACAAGCGGGAACTGTAACGAATAACCGCGTGATACGTGAAAACTACGGGCGATCCAATATACCGTTTCAAACACGGGGAGGATAGTACAATTACTCGACGATAAAGCCGCGGAAACTCAAACTTCTCTTTATACACCAACGTCAAGCGAACGAAACGTGTCCGCCGGCTATGGCTCTTCTACGAGTTTAACTTGTGTAGCTTTGCTTCGTCATTTTGAAATTTTTGCGGAAAATACAGTCTGCAACTTCGTTTGCTGATAAATCATCAAATTCGCGTATATATATATACATTATATTTTTGCGGTGTGATGTCCAGAAAAAAAAAAAAAAAAACTCTGAATTTGACCCGAGAGAAACGAGGAGTTTTTAACGCTCGCGTTATTATCCTTTCTTCTGATCTAACGCGTTACGTGGAGCTTGCACTTTAGGGACGGACACACTCCGTACAGAACGGACTACCACCGTAAGCTCTTTGCACTTTCAAAAGTTCGAGCCCGGCCAGACAGGACCGCCTACAAATTACGCGTTATTAGGATTTATGCCGGAAAGTTATATCGGTCTCGAGCGTCCTCCCGTTTGCCACAGCGCGTTGCCACCGCGTACATATGCTCTCCTTCTAAAAAAGTGCGAAAAACGCGGAAAGTTCATTCCGCCGACCCGATGTACGAGAATGACTAACGATCGTAACGAAGAATCGCCAAAGTGGATCTTGGAAAACGTTTTGCGCAAAGTTCAAGAACAATTTTCACACTTGGAACTGTCGCAGAATAAGAAAACAATATTTAAAACGCGGAAAAAAAAGACTCAGCGAATCAAGGGAAGGAAGATCGAAAACGTGAGTTAATTTTCGAGACTTTATTACTCTGATAAATTTTTTTTTCTTTTTTCATTAATACAGTAGGAAAAGAAAGAGCGGAAAATGTGAAAGAGAGGGAAAGAGAGAGAGCGCGCGAGCCAGTCGATAATGTACCGCTTTTATCGCGGAAAGCTGCTGAAGTTTTCGTTCGTGAGACTGAATACGGAATGACTCATCGCTTCGCGGTTTTACATCCCGTCCTAATTCAGTCCACGTAAGAGAGAGAGATCGAGCTTCGTTTTCACGTCACGGGAGCTGCAGATCTCTCTCTCTCTCTCTCTCTCTCTCTCTCTCTCTCTCTCTCTCTCTCTCTTCGTGTCTTCCTTACAGAGAAGACGTGTCAAACATCGCTCCGTAAAAGTACTGAGATTTCAGTGAGTAAATGATCAGAGGATGGAAGAAATGTCCTGTATTTGATCATGTTAGTGTTAAAGGTGTTTTAAATGCTGATAAAAATGTATAACGGAAATTATCAGCGGAAATAAAAAGTAGCGAGAGACTCGAACCATTTAAAAGAATGTTAGAAACATGTTACAGAAAATGTTTGTTAAATTGTACTTAAAATAGCTGAGAAAGCTAAATGAAGATCGATCGATCGATCATTCAAATCAGTCAGTCAGTCAGTCAGTCAGTCAGTCAGTCAGTCCGTTCAGTCAGTCAGAAAGTCAGTCAGTCCGTTCAGTCAGTCAGTCCGTTCAGTCAGTCAGTCAGTCAGTCAGTCAGTCAGTCAGTCCGTTCAGTCAGTCAGTCAGTCCGTTCAGTCAGTCAGTCAGTCAGTCAGTCAGTCCGTTCAGTCAGTCAGTCAGTCCGTTCACTCAGTCAGTCAGTCAGTCAGTCAGTCAGTCAGTCAGTCAGTCCGTTCAGTCAGTCAGTCAGTCAGTCAGTCAGTCAGTCAATCCAATCCAATCAATCAATCAATCAATCCAATCAATCAATCAATCAATCAATCCAATCAATCAATCAATCAATCCAATCAATCAATCAATCAATCCAATCAATTAATCAATCCAATCAATCAATCAATCAATCAATCAATCAATCAATCCAATCAATCAATCAAACAATCAGTCCAATCAATCAATCAACTAAATCAATCAAATCCATCAAATTAATCAATAAATCAATCTCTCTCTCTCTCTCTCTCTCTCTCTCTCTCTTTCTCTCCATTACGCTTATCTCGTGGGCTGCATTATGACGGAACCGATTGATGATGCTCGCGGAGTGCGTTGTCACATTTCTTGTCGCAGTGCGGAAAATATGGATGCTTTTAAGTTGGACGCGTGAGGACCGAGAATATATATATATATATATACGCCGTGGTTGTTACGTGAGAAGCGCAAGAACTTTGTCGCGGAACTTAGAAAGTTGTCTTTGTGAACGCGATTATTCACCGAAAAATACACGTTGGTGTAAATTGTTCGCGAATTATGCGCTTCTTGTTTTTGCAGAACAACTCTGCGCGCGCGTTTGACAAAAAAGAAGAACTAAGCAAAAACTTACACGTAAACCAACATGGGATACTTGGTGGCACCGCTCAGATCAGCGTCCGGTGGTATCAGAAGCTTCACACGGGCGTGAAAACCACCGGGAACTGGGATTTTGTACCTTTGAACGATCGGCTGCGATCTCTTGGCGATTATCTCGCTTATCTCGCTGTTGTCCTCCCACTCGAAGACCAACGTGGAGTTCTGGAACAAAAAAAGAAACGAACAAATGTTGCACGTTTTCACGGCGGCATCGTGATTTCTCTTTGCCGCGTTATACCGAACAAATAAGGCAAAAATAATTTAAACGTAAGAAACGTATGTGGAAACACGTAAATCAAATATTTTATAATATTCAAGATGCATCGTGAGAACAATACAATCCATCTTCCCAACGCTCGATTTTCCTCAGATCTTCCTCCCGGACACCATCGTCGGTCACCTCCCCAACACTCTGACGCGGGACATAACCATAACAGATTACATTGAAAGAGAGAGAGAGAGGGAAAAAGAGAGAGCAGGGAATATAACACCGTCAACATACTCAGAGACACCGCAAACTCGCGGCAAAGTCGTAAGACCAGAAGAACGTTTAGCGGTCTTCTGCCTTCCGCAAAGTGCTTCGCAACTTCGCCCGACGCGCGCTTCCCCTTCCACGCGATCGGAATCGATTCGATTCAAAGGACAGCCACTTTTACGGGTGGTTGTTCAAACTATCCGGGTTTTTTCTCCGGCGGAGAAGGTTGTCGCGAGAGTACAGCCGGACAAAAAAATTGCATTAGAAAAGTCGAAGAGCGAGCGTCGTCCAAGTTCTCGGTTTGCGGTTTTTGCGATCGAGTTTACCTGCGAAGTTCCACGCGGCGGCGCCGGGAGTCGGGGCAAATGTAGCGCGCAATCTGCGCTTTTGTGCGTCGAAGTACTCGAGTTCGCTCGACGGGAGGGTGAGTGAGGCGCGATTTTGCATCGCGAGCGGCAAACTTTTTCCCAACCCGGGCGCTCGCAAGCGGATGCCCAAGTTTCCGCGCTGAATGACAGGCGATCCTGCGTTCAGGTTTCCGGCTTTTGTGGGAATCTCATGTCGATCGCGATATGACGCGGCGGTATCGATTTTCGATTGGGACGCGAAGTATATATTTTTTTTTCCTCCCCTCATCTGTGTCGGATGTGCGCGACGTGTCAGACGTATGTATCCGATGATCGTAAGTTCGCGCGCGCCTTACCTATATATATCGCAACGGTGTAAGTTTGATCAGATGTTAAAGAAACTGACGAGAAAACGATGAAGTATCTCCCGATTCTATTCCACGCGTGCAAATTTGAACGGTGGGTTATTTCAGATTCCGAAATGAAAGAGTTTTTGCGCCCCGAACACAACAGAAAGTAACGAAGTGGAATATCAGCAAGTTGAACACGTTCGATTAACATCATTTTGCACCGTGCGCAAATTTCGACAATTTCTCGATATCGCGATACATCGCGAACGTAATTGAATCCGCCATGCACACAAGAGCGCTTTATAAATCGCATCAAAGTGCAGCGAAGATCGGATAAACGCATTCCGATGTGATAAAAGTTTTTGTTTTGTTTTGTTTTTAAATTTCAAAACACAATATATATTTTTTCTGTCCTGTCTCGCAAAACGCTCATTTGAACCGCGTTTGAAAGGGAAATGACGAGATTTCAGAGATTGCCTCTCGTGCGGCCGAGCCATCTGAACTTTTTCAACAAAAATGTCACCCTTCCACGCGCAGTTATAGATTACCGATAATTACTCGATGTTATGAAGCAAAAGAGAAATGTAGGAATTTATATCCGCGCTAATTAAATCGGCTCGAGTCGCAGCGAAAGCGTCGCGAATCGATCCGCGTGGTTTGAAAGCGCGCAATTTCATCGACAAGGTCGTTCCTTAAAGGTAATTGGATTACTGTTCATTGTCGACAGGTTTCCCGGGGACGAGAGGACCAATTATCAGAAATTAAACGGCTGCGCGCGAAAATAAGCGATAAAGGCACACCGAATAGTCAGATTTTCGCTCCGTCAGTCGCGATAGAGCACGCGGGAACATCGTTCCCGACATTCTTACGTCAGTTGTTCTCAAAGTTCGACGACTTCCACTTATCCTTTTCTTTCGTCTCGTCTCCAACTCCCTCTTCGCTGCGACAATCGCTACGACAATCAGATTACAAAGGAGATAATCCGATGCGCATCGAGAGCGCATTTTATATTATATTCGCGCGAGACGTCTCGCGAGGAAATCTTCAAATGCAACGTTTGAAATTAAAAAACTCATTAATTTTTTTATTAGTTTTATAATAAATAAAACTTGTAAATTTAAAATACAGCGGAATATTAGCACGCGCAACACAGATAAAAATCACGTTCAATCGATTTGCAACGATAAATGTGTTAACATCGTGTTTCGAATGATGTAGATAATATTGCCATAAAAGCGATAACACATCGCGATTTGAATGGTTGGTTCAAGAAAATTAAATTGTTACAACAATGCGCTTCGTGAATGAAACAATTGTTTACTCTATTATCTGGACAATTGTACTCGTCAAAGAGCTTTTATCGACTATGCGTGTGTGTGTGTGTGCGTGCGCGCGTGTGTTAAATATGAAAGGACACAAAAATCATTTGTTCCGAGTTTTAATGCAACTCAATATTTTTCCACGAATAAAAGTCGAGAAAAAATCACGATTTTTATAATAAATTCTTGATTTTTCCACGCAAAATGTAACGGTTAAGTTTTAGCTTTTTATTACAAAAGGGAAAAAAAACAATTCGAAGTAAATCTCGCGTTAAGATTCAAACGATTGACGAGCTTTTTCATTCGGCAAACAACAAATCGAGCGGGTGTCAAGGTTATTTGGCAACCACGTTTCGTGAAAGATAACGCGCAACGAATTTTATTTCACCCCCATATTGTCCAATTCGGTAAGTTATTAAATTTTACGCAAACGCTTTTCTGAATCGTCGATTGCAACCAGCGCGTTGTTGATTGCACCATTTCTCTCAACGTGTTTTATTTACACAGTAAAATTGGAAGTTGATACAAAACGTGACCGAGTCGGAAGCGGTTGCAGACACGGTGCAGCGCAGTCAGATAGCGACCGCGCTCGCAACATTTGCACAGCTTTACACAACACTATCGCCTCGCTTCGAGATAAAAACAAAAAAAAGATAAAAGCAATATCGATGACATTTTAAAAATGTTCTCATCAATCTAAGTTTTTTAATAATTTTAATAATCAATAATAAAAATTAAAAATTAAAAAAAAATATATTTAAAATTAGAAACTATAAATTTTTTCTTATTTCACGAAATGTTTCCGTAATTTCTCCGCGTAATTTCTCTCTCCATGATGCGGGGAACGAGTTCACTAGCAAAACACACACACACACACACAACATGGGGTAGTATTTACGCCGCTATAGTACACTCGGTAGTTTAATGCATCGTTATTTACGCCAGGTTTAGCACTGTGTGTTACTACGTGTAGCGTCGCGCGTTTTACGAAGCCACCGAACAATGTCGCGATAATCTGTCTCGGCGTGATTTCGATCTGATTAGGCCAAGCGAATGGTATCGCGGGTGCAATGTGTTTTGCGCGCGCGGGAATTTCGACCGCGAGCTTTGTATACGTGCCACGGCTAAAGAGGAAGGGATAAACAGAACGGGAATAGTGTATGTGCGCGCGTGTCCCGTCCGTGTGTGTGTGTGTGTGTGAGCACGCGCTCGTATATTACTCGCAGTTGCACAATGCACTAAACCGTACCGTAGTAGTACTCGCGTATTCTATTGCTGTAACAAAATTTATTCGATTTGGCCGTTCGATAGTGACCCAGCGCGCGGGCTCGCGTGTACCTTTCACTAGCAGAATTACGCGGCCGTCATACGTACGTCTACATCATATGCAAATGCGCGCGTGGCCGCGATACGGAGCATCATTATTCGCCGACCGGATGTAATGTAACGATTTGCTCTCGGAGAGCGAAAGAAATTTCGCAAGGTCTCTCTCTCTTTCTTTCTTCGCTCGGATGGAAGATCGAATGTGTAGAAATTCGAGCCGAGAGAGCGTACAACGTAATGATTGATGAAACGCGTATCAAACGTCAACCTCCCCTCAGCGTCAATGCATTCATACTAAAAGCTGCAGCGAGGGCGGAGAAAATGCACGGAATGCGCGGTTGCGTTCTTCTTCTGTACGGAGCTCGAGAGATTTATTCAAACCGATAAATCGCGTTCCTTATATTATTAAATTGCAGAGCTTGGAAAATTTTCTCCGCGAATTATTTAAATTATTCTTGATAGAAAATATTTACATCGTGTTGTCGGAAAAAAAAAGAAAATTCATCATTTTCTCTCATCGTCAATTAATCTCGTAAATGAATACATACACGTGTTTTAAAAGATCGCGAGAGAGAGAAGCGCGCGTGGAAATGTCAGACGCATACCTTATCGTAGATAGCTACATCGGGCACTCCAGGCCCGGCACAAGTGAGCACGTAATGCGAATTGTCAGTGGAGAATTTAGCGCTGTTATACAAACAACGGCTGCCGTCCCACTCTCTAACGATGTTACAAGTCAAACACACTGACTTGTACTCCGGATCCAGCGAGGACACTCGGTACAAATGCTGGACCGCCGAATCGTGTTCCGAAGTGGCCAAGTAGTATCTGCACAACAAAGCAAACAAACAACATATCACCCGAAACGATATTATCGATTAAAGCGTTACGCAAGTTCAAAATTCTCGCGATGGATCGCGTTTGACGCCTCGCGTCTCGAAGGTGTGATATATTTTTGAAATTCATTTTTTCTTTCGCGAAACCGGGTAAAAGTGTAGTAAATATCCTCTTTTTGCGATTTGCGGTCGAAAGAGACGAACATCTTGGAAAACGTTTGCGCACAAATATTGCACGCGGACGCGATTACATCGGGCGTTTACAAAACGTGTGTGTCGCAATTGACGCGTCGCCGCTAAGAAATTAAATTCTTATCTGCATCACGGGACATGTGTGGGGAAACACCTGTTGCAAGCAAGATACTCGAATCGCGATAAGAGCTATGAGACAAGACAAATTGTCTCGATGCTGCTTCAGAGAGACGGTAACACAGTGACGGTGTGTATTTAGCGAACTATTATTATTCCGCGTCTTTGTGCTAATTCGACTCTCCATCAGTCCTGCCCGAGATGTTCGCACTCCCTCCCTCGCGAGGGGCTCTATCAACACAGGGGACTAAACGCTGAACAGAAGTGCGCAATTTCCATGTGGACCAATTTATTGAATCGCCTCCTCCCCGTTCCGAGCTGTCTCTACGCTCCGGCAGAATGTCGGTCATTAGATACAATCAGAAAGCCTCTGATGGTGTAAATTGCGACCGCATTGACTGACCGCCGCATGCTTGCGTTGCTAATGCTGTTGCGCATTAATCAGATCTATTGTTCTTGTCGGCTGGTAATTTTACTTGAAGCAACTAGACGTCGTCTTTCTCCGTAGAGGTCGATCGAGAGTTTCGCGAAACAATCGAACAGAGAAGTGTGTGTGTGTTTTTTTTTAAATTTCAATCATCGTTATCGCAGCGCGCTTCTAACGCGACGGGGAAAATGCGAATTCCCCGTTGCGACGTTCGAATATTAGCATAACATTTTGAGCTTGAACTCAGTCAGTTAGCGACTGCACGACGGGGGACTCACGCACGCTGTTTGACGATTCGCTGTATCTCGTCCGTACGCATGCAAATTACAGTTCAAGTGATGCAGCGCGCTGCGAGCTACATATCACGGACGTTAGCGCGAAAACACGCAGAATCGATGACACTCGCGCAAAATGTACGACCTTCAGAAAATTTAAACTCGAGAGATAAAAGTCGAGAGAGAGAGAGAGAGAGAGAGAGAAAGGGAGAAATTAAGTTTCGTTCTCGAGTAATTTAATTCGCAAAAATCCGCTTGTTTCCGCGACAATTTGTTATCTTTTTTTTTTAAATAAATAAATCGTACATGGTATTTTATTTTTTTCCGCGAACAACTTAAATCAAAGAACGTAAGAAATTAATTCTCTCAATTTTTCTGATCAAAAGAAGAAACTTTTCGTTTCGACGTGGCAAAGGTGTATTTCGTGCGAGATATCTGATTAAATATTTGACGTGATAACGACCGCGAAGTTTCCACGGGGCCAAGGGCGCGGAATCTTCTCCATCGGTCAGGAAAATTGAGGGGAATCTCACACGAGCACGTCGGCAGTTTCGGCAAGATAGATGACTCGAGCGGGTTATTTAGAATGGATTAATTCGAGCATCCTGTTAATTTAGCCTATCGCATCAATCTTGAAACGCCGCGGCACACTCTTCCCATCATTTTCCCCGCACGTATAGTCGTCGGAGAGAACACGGCGAGAAACTTTTGGCGGTTCTCCGCACTTGGCGCGCTCGCTTTTCTTCGAGAATGAAGATCGATCGATTTTGAGACACGCAAGGCGTCGGGGAAAACGACGAAGTCGGGAAACCTCTCGGGATACTCCGACGCGTACATACTCTAACGCAACTGATATTTCACATATTGCCGTAATTCAGCACGACGATATCATACGACGAGGTTAAATTCTGCGGTTAGATAGTGAGAGATACGTCGGCAAATTAGAGATTAATCGAAATACGCGTCAAAGGGACTTCGGAAACAATCTGCGACGAGCAAATTGCTTCGAGAGTCTCACAGGGAATGCCCGTAGAGGTGGCACGTGACAATCTATTCTCGCAAAGTCGCGAAAAATTTCTCACAAAAAATTACGGTTGGTATTATCGTCAGTAAAATTAATCTCGGTGCATCATCCAGTAGCGCGCAATATGCATCAATTGCCGTAGCGTTTTAATTATCGACTCGTCAGAGATTCGAGCGGCGAAGTGGCACTCCGAGGCTCTTTGAACGCGCGCGCGAGAGAGCTTTTCCTAATAAAATTAATCGGCAAATCTATCGGAGACGGAAAGAGGTGGCGAAGCACGAAGTCAGGTGCGTGCCCGCGAATTTTGTTGCGCGATGTTCGCGAAGTGTTTATCGACTTCGTTTCTGGCGCGACTTCGCGCGCAGTTGCAGCCGATTCTCCCGGCCAAGTTTCTCCCGAGTTGCGAAGTTAACTTGTAGCTCTACTGCGATATTAAAAGCTAATACCCCCGAAAGCTGTAAGCACCGGAAATCCGGGACGCTAAAACCGGGAATTAACGTTGCATTCCCCTCGATGGACCCCGAGCGATATCGCAATATCGGCAGATTAACGCATTTGTTGCGCGACTCTTATAATCTCGGGACGAAGAGACCATTTGCGCGCGCCGTATCGGAGCCGGGCGCAATAAAACGTTTTTCCTTCCAACCTCGCCAACGTGTTTATCGATGTAACGAAGCTGTTTCGTCAGCAGGCGCTTCTGAACGCGATATTATAACGCCGCTTGTATATATATTGCGTGCCACCTGATGTTCCATAACGATTCGAGCTGTGCGCAGCTTATGTAATTTTGCCGGAGAAACTTCTTTGCGCGTAAAGACCTGGAACAAACGGCGCTATTTTACATGACAATTTTCACGCTACACGCGCTACACACGTGCGCGCGACCTCCTCTTGCGAAGCGTCGTTCTGGGTTATCTGTCTTGTCGAGAAACGCGATGAAAGTTTCAACGGCGTAATTTAAAGTTGGCGGCCTATCGCGAGCAAGCCGCGTTGTCCTTCGTTGTCGCGAGATGCGCTCACCTATGTAACACATACCCGAGGTATATCCTTTTTCAGGTTGTTTACCTTTTCGAAGCTAACTTCTTCAACGTGCTATTGTTGTTTCACGCGCGAAGTGAAACCATTTAACTCTTCATTTCTCGAAGAACGCGCATCTATCTCGCGCGATAACTTGTTTTCCCAAATTCAACGTAGAGAATTTCGTGTTGTCAAAATTTGTGACTTCTCTTTCACGACTTTATAGATTACATTTCTGACACCTGATAATTTCTCAGTTTAATTTTTCACCTACCGCAAACAAGTTTTTATTCACTTAACACAATGCACGAAGTTTAATTGCAGCCAGAAATTATCTTGCCAGCACACACACACACACGTAAAAGCAATGTAAAACGTGATATGTGGGTTCATTTATTTTTTAAATAAATTACACAATTGCGCGAAAAAATGCGTTAGCTCTTCTTTATCGTCCTGTCAGTCGTCATTGCATGTTACGGCTTGAAAGCCGTATCTTTAACGACGCGATCTCGAGTTTCATTATATAGTTTAATTACTTACGAACGACAGAGAGTCTCGGGCTCCACTAAAAAGCGCCCGGTGGATGAGATTACCGCGTCGGTGCGAAGACTATGAAAATTCAGTACGTATAAAGCGCTCGCACGAGAGCAGTTCAACACTCTCTTTCTCGGCAAATGTCAAACCTGAGACGCGAAATTCACGTTGGCGGAAGATTAATTCGCGACTTTGATGAACCAACCTTTGTCAAATTCTCGGAAAAAAACCTTGTCTCTTTGTCTCTCTTTTCTGTTGGGGAAAGGGGATTGATTCACACCGAAAACTTTATTCGCTCCTTTTAAAGCAGTCCCGCGGCAACGCCGCGTTGAATATTTCAAGAACAATCGGTTTCTCGGCGGGAAACATTTGGCCCACGACGGCCTGAAGCAATTACCGCGTTGTTATGATCGATGCGACCCGTTTTCGCGGTCCCTCGCGATCGTCTATACATCACGAGTTTACTTTAAATTATCCTCCCCATTAATTTCTAAAATTGAATCCTCCGCGCGCGCGCGCTCCCCGCAGCTTACAACGAGAGTACGCGCGCGCGCGCACGCGGTATCGTCAGAACAATCTACGTTATGGACGGGATATCAGAAATTCTTTCGATGAAGTAGCGGGAGTATCGTTATTGCTTCTGATGGTATCGGCGATCGGCAGAAGAGAGGCGAGCTCTCTCGTTCTCCCATCCCGATCGTTCCGTTCCATCGCGTTTCCGTGGAACTGGACGGACGTTTCGCGGATTCTTTCATGAAACCATTATCCAACGAGTGACCCCCTTTTCTCTCCTTTCCTCCTACGTACATGTAACGATCGCTCGTTTACGTTATATACAGCTGCAATTGGACGTGGCGCGACCTAGGAACACCCGACGCGATATATAAAGAGAGTGTATATATGTGTGTGTGTGTGTGTATGGAATATCTGGAGAGTTTTCTTCGAGAGCTCCGATAATATTTGTCGGTTCGCTCGACAGTCTCGTCGGGCTGAAATACGGAAGAGACTGCGCGGCGTCTTTTGTGCTCCGTCGCGTTCGTGATTTGTTACCATACGACGTCGCGTTCGAGTGAGCGCGAGTCGCGCGACATTTCGTCGATAGCGGTTTAAATTGGCTGAAAGAACCTCCTTTCGATTGAATATCACCGTGTGTAAAAGATCAAGCCGGGCAATCGTGTTTTATCGCGAGAAGCTGCAAGTTACGTCAAGCGGAAACGCGCACATATCGCTGATTCACCGCGGGATCGTTACACGTCTTATTCATGAGCAATTTTAATGACACGCCGTTTTTTTTTCTTTTTTTTTAATTCCACCCGACTTCCGTACATATCGCGGTCATCGGAAATTGCACCCCGGTATAGAACAAAGCTTCCTCGTAAATTAAACAAAAAAGATTTTTTTTTTATTACTGCGATATATCCATGAAAAAAATTAGAACGAAACATTTTTTTCGCCACTTAAAACTTTCTGTAGATTCTTTTTTTTTTCAACCAAGAATTATTTTTGAAAATATCGTTTAGTTTTAGAAGCTTGTAGTTACAAACGCACTAAGTGATTTACTCGGCAGATGAGAAAATTTGTATTGTAACTTATGGAGAGTTTTGTACTTGGACGATCAAAAGATGCGACAACGCTTGCGTAACATAATTCCTTCCGGATGATAATTCAAAAACTTTTGTCGAAGAAGAGAAAAGCACGAATACCGCGCGCGCGCTTACCGTTTAAGGATTAAACCGAAATATTCCTCCCACGATGAAGGAATCGCCAGAGTGGCCTCGTGAGAAGGCATGCAATCCGTCGAGGAAGAAAACAATGCCCCGAACTTTTGAGCGGTTTATTCTAAATCTTAAATAGCTCAAGCCGACCGCGTTTTTGCATAGTAAAATAAAGAGAGAGAGAGAGAGAGAGAGAGAGGTGTTAAGAACTTTATAAAAGTTGAAATTGAAATGGCGGGAGTGAAAACCTCTCTGTCTTCCTCTTTTTCTCCCTTTCTCTCTTTCTCTTTTCTCGCCGCACAAGTACATCATTCATGTACGAGCCTTTCCTCTGCCCAGCCTTACTCTATTACGATTCCAGCTGCGGCAGAATAAATTGGATATGCCGACGAATGCGAAAGCATCGCAAAGCGCTTGTTTCTCCGTGCACACGCCGTCGATATACGCGTGTCCAATTCCGCGAGAGATGCGCATTAGGCATCTCTTCTTACTTGATGATTAAATTGCAAAGCAAAATGTGCAAATTTGTCGAGTGGAAAAAAAATACTAAAACTTTTAAATCTAATCTTTAAATCTCTCATAATTATTGTAACAAAAGACTTTTTTTCTTACAAAATGTTGCAATTAAAAATTGTGAACGAAAACTATGATAAGCTGCGCTTCCGCTCGGACGGAAAGTCCACAATTTTACTGAGCGACGAAATATGATGAAAAAACCATTTGCCATCGCAAAAAGGGGACGTTTCGGAATGATGAGAAAGAGAGATGTATCCTGCGGGATATATATACATCGAGGTTCAGGGTTAACGAGTGTGCGGGACGCGACGACTGGAATAATAAGGGCGGTTAATAGAACGGGCGTAACCGCGTTCCCGGTGTTTATCACCGGGGCGCAGTGACGTTTTCATTTTGGCCCTCACCAGGGCGGAGAGTTTTCGGATACAGCTCACGAACGTTTCCCCGTGGCACGAGAGAGAGAGAGAGAGAGAGAGACTTGCGGTGGCCGAGCTGTCCGCGAACTGTTCGCGATGTACAAACTAATTCGAGCGCATCTCCCATTTGGGGAGATGCAACGCGGTGGCGCAATGGCGATCCCAGCGCGTTTAACGTGTTTAATATCTTAGGACGCGCGTCTCGCCGCGCGTCTTACAAGCAATTAAGGACATATGGCAGCGACAATCGTAAGATAACACCCTGTTGCTGCAATATTTTGCAAATATTCTGTGTGTGAAATTTTTATATAAAATCTGAATTTGAATTTTATAGATTGGCAATTAAAACAAAAGAGCGTCTATGATTTTTACTTTATAAATTAATTTCTTCAAAAGCAACTACTACACAAAAAATTACAGTAGAAAAAAGTATGAAATATTTACGTCTGTACTAACATACATCCTTAATTCTGAAACGATGTGATTTCGCCGTTCATCCCCGACGCAAAACTCTAAAGTCGTATATATAAGGTTTTACGCTTCTTCCTTCGATAAATAATTAATACAAACCTACCTACTGTTTCCCCGCGGACGCAATTAATAATCTGACGCAGTTCGAGATGTCTTTTGGTCAAGTAAATTAATCTCAATCCAAGTTCCGTCATTTATACGTAATGACGTCAAATCGGATTTGCGGAACTATAACAACAATCAATATGTGCGAATCCCTCCCCCCTTCCCTAAGACGTCAATACAACGATATGAACATACCGTATCGATACATTCCGGCACATGTTAATGCGCCGCTATTGCGGATTCCGCGCATTGATTTCCACGCATTACGTCGTCCGCAAGCCGCAAGCGCGACGCCGCTGAATAACTCGTCGCAAACGTCGTCCCTCTGTTTGCGCCGTCCTAATGATTAATTCATGCGCGTTAGCCGAATGGCATGCTCGTTGATGCTCGTCTTCTTGCGCGCGCTTGCGGCACGAACGACGCGAATATAACGAAATCGACGACTTCGTTAAATTCATCGAGCGCGCGCGCGCGCTCCCGTCATCAAACAGAGATGCTTTTCTGTTCGGCACGCAATCTCGAAGTACCGGGGAGGGAAAACTTTGAACGAATCGCGAAAATAAGAACTATCATGGGATTTTAAAGAGTCGCATCGCGAGATCGTAACCTCGGACTTTCTTTTCTCGTTTCTCTCAACCTTGAATTTCAGTTCGCTCTTCTTCACCATCGCCAACAAAACTTTAAGCGACCGTCATTAACGTCCGATGAAAGCAATTTTTCCACAAGACGTAGTGGATCTTCCGATAGTCTTTTCCGAGGACAACGTTCCTGAGGAAACGCGCGGGGCAGGAAGCCGACAACGACGTTTTCAACTTCTGATCGGCGTGATCCCGCCGGTAATTCGATTCCCGTCGGCGGCCACTTCCATCGAGCGTTAATCGACCGGCGCGGATTTTCGAGACGCGGAAAAAGCGAATTTCGCCGCGGGGGCAACGTCGACGCGACGACGACGACGACGACGACGACGAGTAGCACGAGCTCACCCTTAGACGGAGATCTCGTTTAATTTATGAACGCGCAATTAAGTCAGCCGCTTCTTGCGAAGCGAGGTCAACCAACCCCCGGGAGTGCCTGTGCTTTCTCCCTTTATCTCGCTCGCTCGCTCTCTCTCTTTTTCTCGTCCCGAAGCCGCCACGACATCACGCAACTTTCCAGCGCCGTCGTCGCGGAGTTCTGCTTTCACTTCGCAAATTACTTCCGAGCCATTTCGCGCGCCCGCTATCTTTCCCGAACGTCATCGGGATCAGCCGGGATGAGCGTTCTCGGAAAGAGAGAGCGGAGGGCATCTAGACTTGCTCTCTGTTATGGATCGGCGCGTATGCATGCGACGACGCAGCGCAGCTCTATATTCGACGAGAAGAAAGAAAAAATGCATCGCCAAAATTCCATTTCTCGAGAACTTCTTTAGGATTTGAACTTTTCAGCTAGGCGAAAAAAATTAAACAAATTAAATAACCCCGAAAAATCAAATAAATAAAT
>QVOA01008846.1:0-34291 GCA_014825685.1 Pseudomyrmex cubaensis | reverse complement strand
AAGTTATTTCGTACACGTTACTAACACAACTAGTAGCAACTTACAATAAAAAGAAGAATATTTTCCAAGATTTAATAAGCAAGATAATAACAGTTTGACAACTAACCCCGTGTCACAACTAGCCCCGGTCTCCCCTACTTATGATTTTTAACAAGATAGAAATTGTCAGAAAAAAGTAGAGTAATTTTGGAACTAGTATCTGCAAAAAATTCATTTTTTCTCTCTCTTTCTCATAAAGAAGCATGTTCTCGCTTCCGTTGAAAGAAAAAGATTTTTATTTTGTCGAAAAGCATAATAGAAATTACCGGATATGTACTGATGATTTTATCTAAACAACTTGTGCGTCTTGATGCATGACTAACGATGACTCTTACTGCGTATCAGTGTCAGAGAGTACGCGCGCGCGCAAAACCAGTAGCGGTCGCTTCTAGGATCGTTGTAAAAGCTCCGCCGAACCTGCCGCATGATATAATGGTTAATGATTTAACGTCGACAGTAGTACGAGGGATGCGAACGATTCAAGCGCGCGGTACAACGTGCGATGCACAATGCAGTAATAATGCAGACCTACTACGGAGAGTGTCGAGGATGGTTGAGGAAGGAATCGAAGTACAGCGGAGACTGCGATTGCGAGAATTGAGATCGTTCGAGAAATAAGGATTCTAATGTAATAGAATATCGAAATGAGAAATAAATAATAATGCAAGAAGTTGTGTATGCGAGACGTAGACAAGAAATATACGTCATTTCTTCATTTTGACTTATTTCTTCATTTTCAGTCACTTTGTTCCTTGTAAGGTACATTTTTTTTTTTTTTTTTTTTTTTTTTTTTTTTTTTTTTTTTTTTTTTTTTATTTATGTCAACGCAAATGAAATTTCGTCAACGCAAGTTCGTCACTTCCAATGACTAGAACTTCTTTGACGAGTTCAAATTGAACGTATAAGTTATATAAAAAGACACAGGAAAAAAGGAAAGAAACTCTGTCTTTTGGTCCCGATAGAAGGTTCTCTGACAAATGTTTTTTTGAAGAAAAACATTTTATAATTTATCCAGGTAACATATATATATATCTCACCGAATCCCCTTCATCCTTGCCGGTTTTCGCGAGTTTGTTCCACGCTCGAACAGAACTTAATGTAAACCGTCATGTCAAGTGAATGGCAGGCAAATGCTCAAGGAAATAACGCGAGACAAGAAATTATGCTTTTGACGTTTGACGAGCCTAGTTTAGCAAACATTTGGCGAGTCTAACGTATCGCTCACTTGTTTCTGTAAAGCGCACGAATTTGTAAATTGTTACATGATCTTATAGTGAAATCGTTGCGTACACGCACGCACGTACATATGATGCGATGTATTTTGTAACAATGTAGCTTACATAGGGACGATAACGATTCAAAGAGATCGATCAGACAATACGACAAGTTCTCGTGAGAATTTTAATGGAAAACTTTTCTCTCTCTTTCTCTCTCTCTCTCTCTCTCTTTCTGTCCGTATACGCAGACGCTTTGTTACTTTTTTCTTCACTTCTTGTTTTTTTTTTTTTTTTTGTGAC
This sequence comes from Pseudomyrmex cubaensis, assembly GCA_014825685.1. Lineage (NCBI taxonomy): Eukaryota > Metazoa > Arthropoda > Insecta > Hymenoptera > Formicidae > Pseudomyrmex > Pseudomyrmex cubaensis. The sequence continues at coordinate 32,735 of QVOA01008846.1, read as the reverse complement.
ACTCCCGATTTCGTCTCTAAACTTTATATTTGAAGAAACAGAGAAAAGAAAATGGAAAAGAAAAGAGCTGTTGCGTCGTGCATTATGAGATACATTAATCTTTCTGCCATTTATCTATGATCCCCATCCCTTATATTTCTGCCGCAAATGGAGGAGATAAATGCTGCTTTAGATTCCGAGAAATCTGGTCTCTATAACCACCAGGATCGCGTGCAATTATAGCTCCCATGATAGGAAAGGATTACCGCGTTATAAACGAGTTTAACAACAAGTTTATTCTTTCGAGAACAGTCCTCGTTCTCGATGATAAAACCAAACATCCCCCAGTGGGCCGCGCGTGCTAGGTTCGGTGTTATATTATTTCACTGTAGTTAAGCGGCATCGCTGGCAGAAACAACAATTTTCTTATTCAATTAATCTTTATTTATTAACGTCGCAGCGCAGAATTTTTTTTCGTTTATTTACATATATAAAATGTTATTTTTTTTAAATATCCATTTTATATAACTTTTATAATCAGTACAGTTATTTTATGTGTATTTTTTTACGTTATATTATATGGAAATATTAATTTACAAGAAAATAAGTAGAGAGCGAGAGACATTTCTCTAAAATACAGAATCAAAACTCGATTTTAGTTGAAATTCAAGTCGATCGCGGAAATGCGAATTTACATTTCGCCATAAAATTTCTTATTTCGCTTTTTCTCGTTCTATATAGGATCACTCTATCAGTCGATTGTGCGCGCTCGGTATTCGTCCACGATTCGAAAGCGTATAATTGGACAATATTGCGTTACGGTCACAAGAGACACATGGTTTCTGCTATCAACCAAGAAGACAAGTGTCTCGTAATGTTCCGTCCACGCTTACGGAATCGCATGTAAGGAATCTCATGTTTATAAAGGGCGATCTACGACATTACCGGGTGTTCCTGGACAGTAAGTAGGTCGCACAGGTAGTGATCCTTAGAGAAAATCGGAGGGTTCGTGCACGGTTAGTAGTAAAGAGTTTCTCTGGTGCTCACGTGACTCAATGTCGTAAAAAACCGTTGTCGCCATTAGACTGTCTGTGACAGATTAAACTGTAATTATCGTTCAGATTCGTAATTTTATTATAAGAATTTATGAACTCATCTGTGAAACGAGATGAGTTCACTTTTCTTCTTTCACTTTCTCTCACAGAAAGAGAAGAAGAAGAGAGAATATAGAACCGTGTATAACGCGATTGACTTGTATTCAAAATACACACTATCCACGTATACTATTATATAACGCTAATTATCTATGCAAACAATTTACGATTGTAATTAGATACGTAACACGAACCGGAAAGTAAATCGATATCTATAAAAATGATATGTGTGTATGTGTGTGTGTGTATGTATGGTAAATCATATTTTAATCTCCGCTGCTTCTCTCTTTCGTTCTCGCTTCAATTATTTTTCTAATAATCTTGCTGACTTGATATTTGCAGCAATCTCTTTTTTTGAGCGGCAGAACCGCGGCTCAGCGCATATCTAAGTAACTATAGCCATATGTTTACGTCAATCCACGCCACGCGTGCGATTAATTAAGATCGCTCGATATATTTCCGCTCTTGACACAGTTCATTCCAATACTGATGGTACCACGAAGTCCATTAATTACACATGATTAATGTTCCGCGTCGTTGCCGAACGAAGTACATTGTCGAACGTACGATAACGTCCGTCAAAAAGTCGCGTCGGCATTTCGCTTGACCCGATGATACGAGTCCGTTTGAAATAAATCATTTCTCGGCTGCACGAGGAATTGGAAGTGGAAGAAAGAAAGAAAGAGAGAGAGAGAGAGAGAGAGAGCAGAGTAGAGCGCGGGACGACAGCTCTCATAGATTTCAGCGTCCCGGATGCGCAAAACGCGGTGGCTCTTAAGAAGTAGCGCCGCCATCCGTCTTGTCGTTCCCGCATGGATAAGAATGGAAACGTAAAAATCTCCGTAACCGGATATATCCTCGCATACTATTCCCAGCGTTCTTTCGTGGTCTCTACCGCGTAGAATTCTTCGAGACAGCTCAAATCCGTTGCCTCATAATTTCCTCGAATACCGAGGACACAGCGTGGAGCCAAAGAGATAGATACGAAAAAGAAGAAGAAGCTGAGCGTGGAAAGAGCGGCGTGTGTTCGGTTCGCAAGGAAAGAAGCTCTGACAACAGAAGCCTTGAAAGAAGAGGAAAAGACAGGGAAAAAAGAGGGGCACGCCTCTGTTTAGGGAGCTCATTTCTCACGAGGGTGCAAAAGCCGCGGATGAACATCCGCCGCTCTCTCTCGCTACGCGATACTTTTGAATTACGACTCGCCGCGGCGCGATGCCACGAATGTATCATGCAACCGCGTCCCCGTGATCTTATATTCCTAGCAAGCGAAGGAATTGCATCGAGTTCGGCGCTTCGGGAGCCATATCGGAGACGAAGCCAGAAACGCGTGCTGCTCCGCCGGAAACCGCCCGATAAAACGCGATGGTGCTTCCAGAGAACGAAATATGTTCTCGCCGTGATTGGAAAAATAGGACGGTAGATCGTTATTATGTAGCAAAATGCTCGAGTATTGATAAATCATATGAGAAAAGATTATTTGATTGCCGAGGAAAATAGACGGCGTAAAACTGTTCTAGAGATCTGCCTGCTTATAAAATACTTTCTTTTTTTCGAGAATGAAGATGAGGATTGGACTTAATAAATAGAGAATAGACCCCTGAGAGCGGGAACACGATGGTTTGTGTGTTGAAAATCATTTATTATGTGTATCGAAGTAACAAGTGTTTCGACCATTAGTGTTTTTACTATAAAATAACGTTAATGAAATGTATCCGACAATAATCTAAAAATATGTATGTAATAAAGCTTGCGTAAACTAAACGAATTCTTATAAAATTTAGTTACTTACAATTACATATAGTATGTAACATTAGCTTGTTAAATAGTTCCAATAGTTAAGGTCAGAAAGTGATAATTCGTGTGTCAAGAGTATTATCGTGTCAAAATCAAATATATGTTATAAAGATGAAATTGTTTAAGAAACAAGAGAAAATTGTAAAATATTTTAAATTAAATTTACATTATCGTACAATTATTTTAATTACAATAATTTAAATTACATGCAAGATATTCTCCGCACTATATATCCGATACTTATCATATCAGCATATATCCCTTGACATTGATTGCAATTTGTGTTTGATATACAAGAGAAATTTGTTTTTGATGCTTGCCGGTCCTTACAATGTCGTTTCTCAGCGCAAAGCGCGAGTGCGCTCCGCGCACGATGGAAATAATTCGTATTTTTTACGAGGTCAGCGCGCGCCTTTTTTATGTACATTACGGTATGTAGTTTCGCCAAGCAGCGTAATTTCGCGTAGAAAATTGCGCCCGTATACATAGAGGCGCAAGAAACGGTGACTACTATTTACGATATTCGAAGTTATTTCAGCTTTTATACTATAGGGGTGTTTTCTGACTGCCCTACTCGACGTTGTTGTTTCGCGATAAACCTTTTTATTATATATCGATAATTATCGTGGATTATCGTGAAACAATTGTCTCACCGCACATCGCTATCGATCCGTTGGAACGGTATTATGACACGCGATTATTTGAACATGTCACAATAAACGTGTCTGTCATCAGATCACGCATGGTATGCTATACAGCGGAACACACAATCCGGCGAAACTAACACGATTTACGGTCGCGTGTATACATCTAACAATCGGAGTTAATGTACAGCATGTATATTCTAAATGTGTTATTAATAGATATACATATTCATGTATCTCTGTATTATCTCGTTTTCGAATTAATTTACAATTTTATTAACCTACTGTTGAGTATATACGCCGTCTCTGAGAACAATTATTACTCGGTGATATATTGCATGCAATCAATTTACTAATGAACGCCTAATAAGCACTGCGGGTATACCATATACTTCGTGAAATTATCTGCAAAGATTATCCGTTGTGCTTTTCCAAAGACCGAAGATTCGGGCTCGCACTTTGCACGGATTACCGGAGGGAATCGAGCCCACACACACACACACATGCACGCACAATGAGTGTTGCTAGTCTAGACCTGGCACGTCGGGGCAGCGATTGTACTCATATATTAATGCCGGGGGATGCCGTGCGGTGCCTCGTTAATAATACCGACGACCTCTCGTACCCTTCAGCCGTCGAGTAGTACTACTAACCCACGCTTAGGTCGTTTAGATATAGTCTGGCAAATGCTCGGTCGGCGAGCGCTCTCTGTTCGTTCTCACCACTTACTGTGTAAATAAAATTTGGACAGTACTGTTGTACTAAGTAATTTAGATGTTGAAGTTTATGAAGCTTGCAACAGCTTCCGAAAGAAACGAAAGTAAATACAATTTTGTAAAATAACTATCTCATTTACACACATAAATTGTATTTTGTTAAGTATTTTGTTATACTGATATCGCGTGCGTCATGTATATAAATGATCAGATTCAACGATAATGATAGAGTTCCATGATAGCGCGATTACGCGGGTCAAATAAATTTTAATTCGAATTTCGGAATGGCGAAAGAATTAGAGGTACTGTCGGGGAACGAACGTATTAGAGCCTCACTTACCTCCGATTGCGCCGGAAACGAACGGACGCGGACGGTAAGGCACCATCGTGGAAAGATAACGCAGGGAAGCGTAATCCCTCGCAGACCGAGCATCCCACCTCGTCTCTCTTTCCACGTTACGAACGCGAAAGCCCTGATTCCACCTTCCGGACGAGAGCTCGAGATATATCCTACTATAATGGCACCGCCCTTATACACTCAGGAGTGTTACTTTTGGAAGAGTGGCCGATTTTTCATTATCTTGACGCTTTCTTCTTTCGTGAATGCAAGAAAGCGCCGATTTTTCTTCGTTTTGTTTATTTTATATCTTTGAGTGACTTCGGCGCGATGTAAAAATTAAATCGACTAAATAAAAGACAAAGTTTTTCGAAAAGGCAAGAATAAAACGTATGTGTTTGGCAGATTATTTTATACATATAATATGTAAATAATAAAAAATATAAATTTAATGTTTTCGTGTGTATACACATTCTTTTCTTCTATATTTTTATATTTATTTCTCTATATTAACTAAGTACTTTTTAATAAAATCTCAATATAACGCAATGCAAAAAAATATAAAACTTGTAGATGCAAACAATACTATAAGATCAAAAACTGATTGCGTGCAGTACAGTCACAGAAATTGTTGAATGCGTACTGCACTTAAAATGCATGGATTGAATTGAATCCAATGAGTACTATTTATAGCATTCGTATTTATTTTTATGAGATATTATTTTTATTGAATAACGATTTGTTTACCCGAGAGAGTTGAAATCGAACTCGCTAAACTATTCAAAATACACTTGGTACATGTACTGAAAAATTGTTGATCTATTTATATGATTTTTATATATAAAGTTGAAAATTGTATAATTTGTTATACGATAATACGATTATTTTTTAACATTTTGCAGCTTACATCTCGCGCTTAGAATTCATTTATTCGGCACCGTCGCTATCGTAAGTTTTTGCGTGGTCAATTTGAAAACCGTACCGAGATGAATTCAGACTGCGAGTCCATAGGCGGCTTTCAGACTTCCAATTAAATCGAGAAAGCTTGTTTCCCGGTTCACCCCTTCCTGTCTCTTTTTTTCAATTAAATTACGCTCTTCCTATCCTTTCTAAACGCGTATATCGAAGAGAATGCTACTGAAGTGGCCGCAAAGAGTGTTTGTAGCATGAAGGACTATCGATAAAAACGAGCGTTGAAACTAAAAACTTTGCATGTTCACTTTTTTTTACTTTATCTCGCGTAATCCATCAACGTAACTGTATCGAGCAACTTTAAATGATTCAGCAGACCGACGATCTAACATTAACAGCGGTAAACAAGCAAGTTTTCTTTATTAGAGATTATGCGGTTTTATAATTAAAAGAGCACATAGACTGTACAAACGCATAAATATCAAACGAAACGATGGCAGCTTCTTTCGCGCACCAAGTGTATTTGTATAATAAACTCTTCTCTCAAAGAAATGCCGTGCATTTTTTCTCAAGTGAGATTGTACTCTTCGCAGAATAATTTATGTCTCTTTCAAAAAAGTGCACATTTTTATACTTCCAAAGCCGAGGGAGGAAAACTGAACTTGTATTACAATTGAAATGTACTGTCTTTCGAATGTACACTCGGAATAACAACCTCGGCGCGTTGTTGAAATTCCCTAACTATGCAGTCTGCGGCGCAACCCTCCTCGTTGACACAATTACGTATTTCTCCAAAAGCCACTACCGAGAGAGAGAGAGAGAGAGAGAGAGAGAAAGAGAAAGAGAGAGCATCATTACGAAATCATGTTCAATATATAATTTGCCGTCTGGCAGTTAATTTCGCTTTGGTTTTTATTTTCCATAATTGTTAATATTCATATGTTAGCGTGGAAATTCCCGCGAGAAATCCTTACGTATCTTTGACGAGAGTCCTCGGGCATGGGCGCCCCCTGCAAACGAATAGAAAGAGAGAGAGAGAGAGAGAGAGAGAGAGAGAGAGAGAGAGAGAGAGAGAGAGAAAGAGAGAGAGAGACTTATTCTCGCGTGCAAGTCTATGCTATCTATGGTTTGCGATCGTCATAGAGAAAGACGTGCAGATTATGTGCATGATGAACTGCGAAAAACGTGCAACATATTACATCAATTTAAAAAAAAAAGAATTTTAATAAATTCTTTGTGAATCGATTAGTAGAATATTATTTTTAAAGATAGCTCTATCGGAGCAATAGAGTCGAACGTTGAGGTCAATGAGCGTCGTGAACTTGCAAACCTTTGCCCGCAGTAGGCTCGGTAACAGTCTGTGCTCTCGATCGTGACGGGGGCAGCGAACGCCGGTCGAATGCACCTGAATGAACGAGAACACGAGACACGGATAATTAGCGACAGAAAGGCGGAAACGCAAGCGCCGTGGCGTACGAGATTGCGAAGGAGGGTTGGATCTCATTGTGTGTGACGACGTGTGTGCGACAACGGAGAGTCCCGCGCTTCATGTGCGTTCGCGGAAAAGTGGAATTGCCGGTCGAGCGTGTACATGTTACCAAGGGGGGATACGCGACCAGTGTTGTGCTTCGTTAGAGTCGACTCTAGAAAGCGCGCGGATGGCGTGATACGTGAGGGGAGAGGCCTCGAAGAGACCGTCGTCGGAGGTCAAAAGTGTGCTTGAACAAGATGAGCGTTGGCGTGTGGCAGGCAAAGGAAATTAATCAAGCGCCTCTGTGTGCGCGGCGCGCGCGGGAAGAGCCGTACTACACCTGAACTGAAATTGAAATACCGAGGTTGGACCGGGGCGCGCGCTCGACTCTGAATATTATGAGGATTACCTGGGCTACGGTCTGAAAGTGGGAATTCCTCTAGGTCTAACCTGCCAAGTCGCTGCTCTGCCCTGATGTACAGACCGATTTATCTGTGTGATGACGTCTAAGTCTGCGTGGAAGGATCGAGATGCTGACCGAACTTCTGGCGTTACGGGAATTACTGAGTTTCGGGGTGAGATCTTACGTTTCACGTGCTCTCTACACGGCCAGGGAGCCCGGGATTAAACGTGTAGTCCGTCGGAATGCTCGTTTTGTATGCAACGATTGGGCCGCGCACATCGCGATCATTGTTGTGCACTTCGTGAAATGCAACGCCGATTCTGGACGAGTACAATGCGGCAAACTGTTTAATAATACTACCGCTTTCAACTTTAACACCGCTGGGACTTGAACGGTCTTTGTGATATTGACTGGTGAAGGAAAAAAATAAACGCTAGCACGACCGCAACGCGAGCCGCGGATCAATGGCTCGTGTACGACGAATTTTCTCACACGTCATCGGAAAAATTTGACTGAAAAATAGCGAATGAGAAGCGATTACTGCGATTTTTCACGAAAAATCCTCGTTGACCCGGATGACTTGTGCGCGTCGATCGGTGCCTAAAGAGCGCAGTGATTTGCGCGCGGCTCAAAGCCACGATGTGTGCCGCGAAAGATTGTAAAATAAATTTGAAAATCCATCGGCGAGAGAAAGTTAGTTCCGCCTCATTAAGTGACGTGCATGATAAATCGCGCGATATCTTTGGTCGCGCAAGCTTCGAAATTTTTTGACGAAAAATTGTAAAACTGTAGAAATGTTTTCTCGAATTTTCCGAAGTTACGCAATTTATTGATAGTTATTTGTTTTTATTATAAACGATTTGAAAAAGCAAATTTAAATGTGATACGTCCTATTCGTGTAATAACGTATAGTTTTTCACTTGGAAAACGTCGAGGAAAGGAAAGGATATTTTCAATGGTGAAAACTCGAGGGCTCGAAATGCTTTTCAACTTCCTCTCGGGCGTACACACTTGACAACACAACTCGCGCACGGTTATTGTTCAAAGCGCGCGGCAGCGTTCAGAAAGAAACGCGAAACAGATGCACGAAAGTGTGATTACTCGCGGACATAATGCGCGTAGGCGTTTGAAAAGTGTCAAAGTGCACCTAGCACGCGCGAAATCCAATGGAGCGAATATCTTTATAGGAATGTGCACGGCCCGTACGTTATGCTTACGTACCTACGTACGCGCGTCTCCCTTGCGCCGGATGTATACGGACTTTCGCTATCCGTGGTGTGTTTGCGCTCTTCGAGCAGAACGTCGTTTGTACTCTTCTGGTATCCCGTCGCGTTGAATATTCCCTTCTTCCGCCTCGGCGAACAGGAATTTACGTTCCTGACGATGCGACAAACTGCGCGCCGCGATGCTCTCGCGATTGCATTTCCATCTGGCACACGGTGGTTAAAAAGCGGCGTTTATTCGCGCGCGGTGAAGTCATTACGGTTTAAAGCGCGCGCCTGCGTCGCATATTTTCGTTTCTTCCGTGTTATTTTTGTAAAGAGCACATAATCATTACATACATATATACATAAATACGCATACATAAAAACTGTGTTCCAAAATTCAATTCTTACACTACTGAAACTGTAATATATGTAACGTGAACTATAGATTTTTAATACTGGCAGTGAATTTTGAAAACAGAGTCACGCACATATGTATATGCGCATGCGCGCATTTTGACATCAATTCCACTCAAATGTTGTAAACAGGGAAGGTCATCTCTTTGCCGCGCAAAGCTTTTTTACGCACTATCCATTAAATCTGCTGATACGTAACGTAATGTTTCACTGATTTTTTTTGCACTTATTTGGCATGAGCGATGTTTGGAGCGCGCGCGCGCGGAGCTTTGAAATCTGAACGGTCCTCTCTGTAGCGTTATTATCGCGTTTTATCGACATTGACGTTTCACAGCCATTTGGTTAAAAAATTATTTCTTTTTCACATGTCGATGGGATGAGATATTTAATTAATCATGTAAAACGCTATTGAGCGTGTCGCGCGCAAGAGTTTTCACTGCTGATCAGAGCGGGTGCTTTAACATTATTGAACATAACAAACCGCAACAAACAAAGTGCGGCAATATAAAAAAGGATCCTCTTCACAAAACACAATTGGCGATCATCATTCGCGGGAGATGTAATGTGTATCGACTTTTCTCTATTTTTGTTTTCGAGAAAAATATGAAACATCTAAAATGGATTTGCGCGGTCGAGAGACTTTGCTTTTTACTTTTAGCTACCGAGAGCGCAAAGAGAAAGTTGGTTACGGAGCATTATTGGATTCACCTTCCATTCACGATGAACTTTATCCTGAATGCTTATTGTATTCTTAATGGTCTATTTGATACGTAATACGCAAAACGCTGTAAAATTGTGTTCCGCATTGCGGATGTATTTTTATTATACATATATGTATATTATTATATATTTATAGATTATTTGCAAATCGATGGAAAAAAACGCTATTGAAACGCTCGTGACGTTTCTCACAATGTTCCCGACGAATCTCGCGAAATGACAAAATGACATCCCACACACACATAGTTGGAGGAAAATCATTTCATAGCTTACGAACTTTGCGACGCGGGATTTCAACTTTGCTCGCTGTAATCGATTCCCGAGTTGCGACGACGAAGAAAGTCGTCTTACGGCCAAAGGCCCCGGCTGATCCCGTACGGCCATAAGATGGAGAGGCCTTTGGCCGCAATGTACTAGCCGCAGGACGTAGTAGCAAAAGCTCCTCTCGATGGTCTGCCGCGGACGATAGACCGCTACACTAGGAAAGGTAAAACGCCAGGTAAAGCTAGTCGGTATTTCCCAGGAGAGTGCGGCAGCGCGCGTGGCTCGCTGGTCTGCATTAGGTCGTCGTCGTCGATACAAGCAGGGCGCGCAAGCGTGTCACGTTGAGAGAGTTGGTGTGTATTAATGTTAACGTTAACGCGCTGCGGTGCAACACAGCGGCCTAAACAGAGAGAGAGAGAGAGAGTGTGTGTGTGTGTGTGTGTGAGAGAGCTTTCCGCGCGCACTAACCGGCCGGGCGACGTTATGCGCAAGACTGAATTCTTTATGCGAAAATAATGACGGTCTCTCCGTAATGCCTCTCTCGACCGACACGCAACCGATGCAAATTCAACATGCACGCCACAGAACGCCCGTTTCTCTCTGCTGCCGTTATTGTATCGCGCGCGCGTTCTCGGCCGATAACGGGAGAGATGTAATTTTTTGTTCAATATCCAATGTGCTTTGCGGATTTCTGTTGCCCGCAATATTAGCTTGAACGTTTTTCATCGGAACGAAAACCCTTGCGTGTATATTTTGGAAGTAATAATAGCGTATTATTTTTCAATCCCCGATCGAAGCACATAATTATTTACGAATATTTCGCAATATATTGATCCGCACGTGCTTTATAAATATTTAGTTAGGTAATTACTTTTCGAATGAAGTTTACGTGTTCCGCGCGCCTGATGTAACTTTAATAATTCTTCCACTCTCTTCGATCGACATGTTGATTTTATTTTGTGCGCCCGCTCGCAATCGCTTTGTTATCGATCTATTTAATCGTTTAACTGTTTGAAAGCCGAAGCAAAGCACACATTTCCAGAGAAATCGGTGAAACACCGAATTCGGTTCTGGCAGATTCTACTTCATCGGATTAAACGGCGTAGCACGCCTCTATTATCCAACAACCTCTATTCACAGCTACACATCTGCGATACTGATAATATATTGACTTCATACAGTACGCGAGATGATTTTCGATTAAAACCATTTTGCACAATGCACGCGAATGCTAAGCGCTGTGCCACAAGCACAACAACCACAAAACATTGTCCATTAGTATTACATCGTTTGATTATATAGCCGGACAATGTAAACTAAACTTTCCATTTCGATAGTGATATGTACACGATTCTGTTGCGATATACGCAAAAAAAAAAAAAAAATAATCAAAATGAATATCTACATCGATATCTCAAAATATAATTGTTTATATTGACACAATATAAACGCAATACGGACTGAATTACAGCGGGAGCCGCTGTAAAGAAGTCTTTTCTTTCGTAGAAACGCTATAGTTCGCCGAACGTGCAATTCGCTCGAAGGGGTTTTCATCCTCTCGTAATTAAAGCGATCAGCGTAAAGCTCTTGGGAATATATTAAAAGTGCTACTTCGGAGGAGCGGTTTCTTATGCCGACCGGCTCCGACGGGCGGTCGCTCTTAGTTATAATTACCTTGTTTGCATCCGAGTCCGCTTGAGTTCTCATTGTTGGCGGTAGCGCGGGGTCGCGGACTACGATCAAAGCGAGTTTTCACCGCAAAGTCGCTTTCGCGAGAAGACGCGCCCTCTCCGGTTGCTGTAAGTCGTATAATATCGCGCGGTCACAGAATTTCCGTTGTACACTTCTTTCCTCTCACCTTTCCCCCGCGCCCCGACTATATAGTGCTGAGACAGATACAAAATCGAAGAAAAAACGATAGAAGTGTCGAAAAACAGAAAGGGAGCGAGTAACGGGAGAGAGAAAAACGCGAACGGACGCGTTATTTCGCAAAAATCATGTGAAATAGTAGAAGTCACCGAGTGCAACGGCAGTGAAATATACGTAGTTCGTAAAATACATCTGCCTGAGCGTTGGTACAGCCGTTACTGGATTTTTAGCGGTGTGCGCAAACGCGTACCTCGTTACTCATCGGCGCTGACGACGACGGTCAAATCAACGCCCGAAATTATGCATTACGCCGGGCAAATTTTTTTTTTTTTTTTTTTTACCGGTACGCATCACTAGCCGTGCGACGGCTAGTGTGTAGCTATGCGAGAAGAGTTTTGAGGCGTAAAACGGGCGCCGTCGTGTAGTTACGAGACCGCGAGGTAACGAAAATGGGAGATCGATGTATCGCGGTGTCGCGTCGCAAAAATTTTTGTCAGGACAAAGTAGCGCGTGTTCGTAGATTCCCTCTCACCGATGAAGAAAAGTCGTGTCGCGGGCTCTCCATAAAATACGACAATGCCCCAAGAGGTATTAACGTGATCTGTGTAAGCCACGTGAGGCTGGTGTGCTGCGGGTGCAGCAGCCTTCGTGTGTGCATGCACCACCGAGACATAAATAATGCAGAACACTCCTAAAGCCGCCCGTTCACGTACGACCAATATGTTCCCCGCACGGAGCTGCAAACTGGATACGCGCGCGGCTGGAAGAGTGCGCGCGATGCAACACAATTTCAAAGGTTTAGCCGCTGTGCAACGTTTACTCCGGTTGCCTGCTTGCTTCGTCGTCTCTGGCTGTATGTGCGCGCGGCGCCGCGCCCGCTGGAATAAAATTTCTGTCTCGCGACGGACGATTTCACTTCGCAGCCGTCGTTTAAGCTGCACCCGATCGATCGCGCATCGTACATTTAAGCGGGCGTTCTTGCGCGAAACAATTTTCAATTTAGCATTTTTCTCCCTCTCGGGCTATCGACGATTCAGGTTAATCCCTCCTTCCGTATTTTTCGTATCGTTTTAATGAAATTCACAGCGACGGGTCACCGGCTTCTGTGAAAATATAAGATATTAATTAAGAAACAACGGAGAAAGGGACGAAGGCTTGCGCCGCAAGAAACTTTTGCTCTGGTAGTTGGCGAACTTCAGGAAATGGTGGTTAAAGTTCCGTGGATAGAGAAGGTTCACGGAACTGCTTGAGATGTCTACTTGTTCATCACACCATGAAGATTTCGTAGTAGCTTTTTAGGCAAACTCAAGGCTTACCTTGATTAGAATAATAGACGAATGTCAACATATATATTCTTTCTCTTTCTGAAAATTTTGAGAGAATAATTTTGGCGACTCGTAAGTAAACGAAAACAAAAAAAAAACGCTTCTCATTAAGATGTATCATTAAAGTTTTACATTCTACACTTATATGTATTTGACTAAAACATGAACTTACAAAACTCCAACAGCCAAGTAGCATGTTTTAGTACTATGGGAGTATAATTTAACTTTGCGCGCGCGTGTCAAGATTGTTCCATGTATTATTAGGGATATATAGGCGGGGCTTTACTTATTTTATTATTGATGACAGAGAGCGCGACGGCGGAGAGTCTGGGACGATATAAGCACACCGCGAGTTCATCATCTCGCGAAAGAGATTCAGTAGTTGGGGGAAGGGCAATCGTAAAATATAAAGTAACCCGCGTGAGGAAAACGTTCCGCGCTGCGTTTGAACTACGCACAAAAGAGGCAGAATGGAGCTTAAGTATGCTAACTATAAGTTAATGCGCGGGATATGCAACTCTGACACAAATTTATCCAAGCAGAATATATGATACCGGTGGTGTTATATATGCGCTGCGCCGCCGTCGGCGTTGAAATTGCGTGACACTTTCATGCGTGTTTCTCCGTGCATGATTATGCATTTTTACGTGCAAATGAGCGTACTTTATAAAAAAAAAAAAAAAAAACATTATATATAAATGCTATATATACGACTATATAATTTTCTTGCTCTTTTTTCCTTCACGGTTTTCTAATTATGCGGTAATATAGGATATTGTTCTTTACCAATACCGGAATTGTACTGTCGGTGACACATACACTTCGGCAAATCGCGGAGGTTTAAAGCATTCCGTGAGTGCAAGAACCACTAGAAAATATCAGCGCAATTTAAAAGAAAACAGCCGTAAAAGAAGGCGAAGTTTTGTACGTGTGTAACGGGAGTTTTAAAGGCGCGCCAAGAATGGCGCGGGTAAATGCTGCGCGGAGTCTAGTGGGAAATAAAGCTTCCGCTCAAGCGGGAAAGAAGAGAGTCCGTAAACGGGAACGCGAATGGAGCACGTAATCCACGTCCGTGGTTTTATATCCATATCCATATCCGCGGCGCGCGGCACGGTGTGCGGCAGAGAGTGCGCGATGTTTTACGAATCACCGCGAGGGCACACACAGAGCAAACAGCCCGGGAAAATTGCAATTTGCCACGTAGCAGCTGTTGTCGTAAGTGGTCCCATAGCAACAGTGTATTTGCTAAGCAAATGGCCAATCATGCATATCTAAGGAGGGTCGCGTCTGCATCTCATGCATTATAGAGACGGGCTCTTCGCTCGGGTGCTCTTACGCTAGCACGCCTATTCCCAACAACTAGACACTAACTTCAACCTCCCGACGCCTCTTCTAATATTCTATTATCAACGACATTTCTCGCTCGCAAGGTCTGAACAACCGCACCCGACCCTGCCGGCCCCGGCCCACGGACGCGCCACGAATTTGGAGAACCGGTGTAAAAAATCGTTACGTCGACGTTGCATATCCAACTAGTTTTGTTGATACAACAGCGCAACTTTGTCTGCTGCTCGTAATATAGTATAATGTTCGGTAATAACCGTATCAGCTTCTCGTGGACAAATAACAAAAGCGAATACTGAGTTGAAAAGTTCTTTTTGCCAGTTTCGCAATAATTAATTACTAAATTATTAATTTAGATAGATTTATAAAGATTGCAAATAAACATGAAGAGACAGCGCAGCCTTTTGCACGGTTGATAGACGCGCGGCGACTCAATGAGAGGAGTTCTATAAAAAACAATATCTATTAATAACAATTTTGATTTATAAAAAAATGTGTTTTTTTATTATTAGTGAGTTTATTAGTTTGTTTATTAGTGAGTTTAGTTTATTAGTTTGATTAAAAATCAAACTAAAGAAACTAAAAATCAAGCTATAGAAAATTAATTATTTATTTATTATTAATTACTTATTATTTATTTTGATTTAGAAATCTAGTTTCTCTGATTGTCGCCGCACGCCTAGCAACCTAGTAAGCTCGCTGATTGTTTTCTCTTTTCATTTGCGGATTTTTGAATGAATTAATAACTCATTAATTATTGCAAAATTCGTAAAATGATAGAGGACTTTTTGACTCAGTATATATGTACATAGTTGTACATTGCTTTCATCCTCGTGCGCGCTTTTCCTTCCCTCCGTTCAACTTAAAGACCGCTCGCTAATGACGTTTTAGCGATGACACTGCATAAAGCGGAGAGTAATGTAAGTCAATTTTATACGCGACAACGAAGCAATTTCGCTAAGTATGCGCAAACGTAATTGATTATAATCGCGTTTCAATCGAGCTGACGTTTATATACACTCGTGTGTATGTACATACTTGTCTCCCCATTTAGGTGTCTCGAAAGCTTACACGACGAAAAGTTCATGTAAAAAAACATTCGTTGCGCAAAGAAATATAGTTTGCTGGTAAAATTCAGAAACACCGTGTAAGAACGCGCAGAAGAGTTAGTTCGTTTTTCTTAGAGAGACAGCGCGCATCCTTTTGTACCGCGATGTAATCCGCTTCGTCGCGTAACTCGGGATCGTTTTCGTCGTTTGTCGTTTATCAGTGACGAAAAATTCCCGCGAACTATGCGAATGTCAACAACAATGAATCGTCCCCGACAACGTCGCTAAATAACCTCGTTACCAGCGGAAACGCATAAAGGTATCGCGGAAACGATACGGGAGAGCGATAGGGGCATCTCCGTTTGCGAAACCCCTGTCTCTCTAGCTCGATGTTCCTTCCTTCCTTCTGTATACTTCGCATAATTATATTACTCTTTGATACTCTGTGTTCGTGTCCTTAGGACGGAGAGAGAACCAACCACCACTACCAATGCGTCGCGCCAACTAAGAGAATTACGCTTTCATTCCGCGACCGTCATCGTGTCATATTTTCCTACCAAGTCCGTACCTTTGAGTGTATTTACTTCAGATACTTCGAAACTATACTCGCAAGGAATTGGCCGACGACGTCGCTTCTCACAGAGGCGGATTCAAATGAATTGCAAAAAATATCGCAGACAAAAATGTCACGGAAACTTTTGTATATATACAAAGAGGAGACGCGTGTGTCACAAGTTGTTTTGGAAAACGAGTCGAAAGAATCTGGATACATGTCTCCAATATATACCTACTACAAAATCGCACACACAAAATCGTATGTCGTTTTTCGCGACTAACATTCAGGACGTTGAAATACTTGCCGAGTTTCTACATCGGAATTTTCAATTACGTCAATGATCCTGTACGTATTGAAGGTGCACGCGTTTTGCGTCGATATAACGCGCGTCATTTGCCAGTTTTCGATTTATTCTACGCTTGCGAAAGGATTATTCCGCGAATAAAATAACGTGTAAAACAATAACAGTGAAATGGCATTTATTCTCTGTTCTTTCTGAACGTACTGCAAGCTTTTTAAGAGATTATTATTAATCATTGAACTGAATTAATTGACGTTCAACATATTTCTGCCAATAAGAATAATTCAGTGTACGCTAGTAGGTACATCGGTCTTTGTAATGCTGAATGGCTTTTACAAATAATCTTCTCTTCTTCAACGATATTTTCACAATTTGGTGATATATATATATATATACATATATATATATAATAAATAACGTTCCCTACAAAACTCAAGTTTGATTCAGAACATACCAAAGTAAAAATATAAGTTAAATTAAAAATAAATAAATATTTGTGAAATATCTCCAATGATATATTACGATTATAAATATTTCCCTATCTTTTTTATCTTGATATAAAGCACCCCTCGTGTTTTCGAGTGACCCACCATTCAACGAACTAAATAGACACGCGCGAGAGCCACTAAATTCGATATCGCATCGCAGTGAAACTTGTATGATACTTTGCGCCTGTCAGCGTAATTTTAACGGATTGTGTCCCTCTCAACAATGATGCGGCGAGTCCTGCGCCGGCGACAAATGTAACCTGCCAACCGCTCGCCGTTCACAGGCCACCGCATCCACAGTGTGTACGCGACTTTATTAGATTAAAATGCAATAAAACTCAATTACAACTTCATCAACTGCAAATTACCGGCTCTCACTTCGCCGGCATCATAATCTACTTACAGGGTGTGTCACGCGAACCAGGAATGAAATCACGTCCGCGTGACGAGCGGCGGTGCTTGTGTGTAACGAATCGTGTATCTGTGGAGTATTAACGTTACGGACAAATTAGTTTCCCGAACAAAGGGATTAATTACGAATATAAAGCATTATTTTATTCTCGAATTTCTCTTAAGCGGGACAACAGAGGCGATCGATTTTTTTGGATAATGAGAAATATTTCGCCGTGATTCCATGAATGATTTACAACGTCGCACGTGTATTACGTATTCCCTTGAAAAAACCGGACAGGCCGTTACGTCGGTTTTTGAGTGATCTCGTTGCAAAGTCCTTTTTTTCTCTCTTTCAAAAGTGTGCGGCCTAGCTACGCGCGCACGCGCAGAAAATTTTATTCGCATTCGTTCCGTTTGCAACCAGGGCATAGTAACGTGTATCCGCAGTATTATATTATGCAACGACCTATGTATGCATTATTTAGTCCACACCTGGAAAGTCAGAGGCGGCAAGAGATCGCTCCACTTCCATTTAATGGGCGCGCCATGCTCTCGCTCTCTTCTCTCCATAGAATCTCTCTGTAGAGCCATGGTAATACGCGGACGACGACGGTCTTCTCTCCGACGAGAGATAGTTGGCTTCGTTAGTAAATTAAACATCGTAATTACCTTAGCCAGCGCATTTTTATAAGTAATAAGATGTAAAAATGGTCTTCTCTTTTTTCTCTCTGTTTTTCTTCAAGAATCGACTCTGAGAAATTCCGATTCGACGGAAGCAATAACGCGCGGTGGTGGATTTGCTGGTAATGAATGCATGTGGTAACCTTGCCCGTGGCTAACCAGGCACCCTCAACTTTTCGATGTGAATGAGAATGTTAATCCGGAGCGGTCTTGGACGATCGCCAATGATTCCTCGACAAACCCAGACCTGTCGACGGAATAAAGGGGAAAGTGGCGAATCTGAGAATATCTAGTGTATTTTCGTCACCTCTTTTCTTGTCCTTTCAACATGCTGTATTAGTGAAATTTTCAATATAAACTACAAAAAATATTCGCCAATTTCACAGCTTAGCTGTTGAATTTTACTATAGCGTCTTTTTTAAAAAAAAAAAAAAAAAAAAAGATTGGTTGAAGAAGTTCTGAATAAAGATCGAAACGTTTCACGAACCAAAGCACGTCTAATTCATTTATCTTCACCACCAACGTTTGGACCACAGGCTTTCTAGGTCTACTTAGCTTTTAAATTTTTTGTCACAAGCCTAATTAAACTAAAAAAAAAAGAATATCGAATTCTGCGAACTATACAGTAATTACAAATAATACCGAGTAATAATACATATATATATAGAATTTAATTATTTTTCGTATAGAGAAAGAGAGAGAGAGAGATCTAACCACTATGTAATCAGCAAAAAGACGGCAGAAACAGATCGCGCACGTTATTAAATTCTTGGCCGCGTTGGAGAAACAAACCGAGTCGATTATACGTGGTTATTTCGAAACTTGTAATTTGCCTATATGGGAGAAATGAATTTTAGTTTTTACATGCGTTCGATCACGTTTCTCGCACAGAGTTGTTTTACGCAAAGTGATAAATAATTTATTATTTTGTACACCTCTCTCGCGGTAATAATTTATTATTTTGTACACCTCTTTAATTAATATCGATACGATATCTATTACATTAGCGTTTACGATGCTATCGCGGCGCGCAAAACGGATTCAAATTTAGCCTGAATATGAAATAGGTAGAGATATCGGTTGAGATATGTATTACTATGTAAATGTGACCCATACGTGAAGGGGCTTTTATGGACGCATCCATGACTGTACAAGCGAGGATTAAATGAATTCGATTGCGCGACGTCCGCGCAATCCGTCTCGCGATCTCACTTATTTGCCCGATCAATACAGGTTCGAGAAATATAAACGCTGTCAGAGAATCGCAAGAGGTTTAAATTATAAAGTCGCTACGGGCGGAATATTCACAGTCATTGACCATTGCCGTTTCAGCAAACGCCGCAGGTTGCGCAACAACGCGATTATCGCGGAATTGTAGATACTGTTGCCGAATCGCATCCATCTTTTCCAGCCTAACAAAACGCTTCTCTCTTTGCCCTGCGTCTCGTTTAAATACGCATTCGATCGCATAGCGCGAGAGCAGGCCGCGCAGCGCGCTTTCTCTTAATCCCTCTATTAAAACGTAAATTACCGGGTAAAGCAAACGCGGATGCGGCAATTCAGTTCTCCTCCGAGCGAGCAACGAATTGTCTCGAGCCGGTGCTTGCGCGCCGCGTCTTTTTCTTCTCAAAGAGGTCGCATCGAATAATGCGCAATTAAAGTTTTAATCGAAAACTCGAAAGGTTGAATAAGAACGACGTTAGCAAAGACGCTGATAGTCGCGCGGAGACGACGCGGAGGACAACGGTAGTAGCTCTCTCCCGTTCTCGTTTCACTCTCATGAGTTTCGGTAGTGCAGTTACGTCGTTAAGAGATGGTCGGAGTGCTGAAAGGACCCGCCGTCGACGACGGCGACGGCACGAAACAACCGCGGAAACGACGACCACGACGACGTCGGCGACGACAACGACGACGTCGGAGACCAAAACCGGCGCGTTTGGAGTGACCGATAAACCGCCACGGGTCCCCGGACACACAATGCGCTTTAGGTTTCCTGGGTAAGCACCCACCCAACGCGCATAGCCTGTAAACTCGACGGCGGCTGTAGTTGCGGCGCAAGCATCAAGTTTGTACGCCGTGCGTATAATGGCGTTATCGAGAATTCTATTGGGTCGACGCACCGCGCACGGTACAGCGAGTTTCGCTTCCGAGATAATCACCGGGGTCAAAGTGCATGCCGCTTGCGCACCCTGGCGTACTCTTGCCGATGCACGAGCGTCGTACCGGCGCAACGAGCGTGCTCGATAAACCCGCCGTTTTAACGCTCTAACGAGCAACGATTTCCGCCGTTCGATCACTCGAGCGTTTCTCGAATGCTAATTACAGTTTTTGCCGATTGGCGTCCGCGCGATTTCTCCTCTACGCGCTGAAACGCCGAAGAGTTAACGTTCGAAAACATTTTAAGAAAGTGCTTTTTCACTCGCGGCGCCAATATAGAGAGTTCCAAATGTTATTTCTGTTCTACGGGAATACAAGTGAAACATATTTAATCATCGTTAACTGGTTCTTAATAGTTTTCAGACAGAGATTTATCATTTCGTAATGGGCGGCTTGGTGCCGATAATTGACGGGGACGTTCTTTTATCAAGTCTTTCAATGTCAAATACAAAACGATAAATGTAGTTAATTTAAATAGTCAAGCAGTCAATTTAAATTACGAGTCACTCGTCTTTTATTTTCCCATTATGGAGCAGAAATTAATTATCGAAGTGATGAGCAGCTTTTAATTAATGCCGCAGTTTTCTTCCGGGACGGAAAGGGTGCTTGTATAAAGACCACTCTTAAATACATCGGACAACTATATAATATATAAGCTATCGTCGTGGTTGTTTTGCTGCTGTCACTCACATTCTTCGTAAGAATAACAGGAACAACATATTCCGGAGTTGAGAGAAAATGACACCACTGACACCACAGATGTGCGGGCGGTGCAATTTTCTATTTTATTTTTGAATAATGTTAATCGCGTGACAACGAGAAACCGTGCGTCCCGCAACGCGCCGCGCAATATCCTTTCAAGCCATTTCGTTATTATTCGGATTCATTTTAATCGCAGCGCGATCCATTTGTGCGCACAGCGAGCGCTATTATTGTGCGCGCTCCCAATCTCGCGTATATATCGTATGATTTTTAAGTAGACATTTATATACAGCTTCGATATCTAGCTGCATATATAATTTGCTATTTAATTTGCTATTCTATATACATATATATGATAATATTGAAATACGAGACATTTTGATGATTTCACCGTTATTGTTTTTGATAATCTAACACTTCTCCGCTATACTGGCTAATAATATAAAGATTAAATTACCGACGCGAAAAGATCGATAATTTTGTTTCGACATAATAAAGGCGAAATAACGTATCGGACATGTACTTACGCGCCGGTGCGCTCGCGGCTGGAATTCCCGGCCGCCTTTAATTAAAATCAGCTCGGCATATTTAATTCGCGCGTGCTAATTGAATCAATTAACTCGCCGAACTCTTGCCGCGTGTTCGAGGGACGGGGAATGAGAGGCGAGGGAGAGGGCGTTTACAACATGTTGGCGGCGTAAACACATAGGGGGATGGTCGTTTGCCTCTTCGATTATCCCTGTCTCTCACGCTCTACCCGCGACTTCCGCCCGTTTGCGATCCTCTCGTTGGTGTATGTCGAGAGCGCACGTTTATAAATAATTTAATTCACGCCCGGCTCGGCGCGGGAATTTCCACCGTATCATCACGGCCGGCTACATTTTCCGCTTGCAGACGCGCACGCGGCACTTGCGCCGTTATTCGGCCGTAGTTACAATGGGAACCATGCACGAAGAATCACGGTAACGAGGTGTCCGCGCGCTCGGAAGTTCGGATAGTTAACTCGCGGACGGCGACGATTATAATTGGAAAACGATCGGACGCCCCGGCGTTGCCGCCGAGAGATATATATCGATGCGCCGATAACGAGAGTCGGATCGTTCTGCCACATGCGACAGGTATTGCCGCACGTTACGCGATAGTCGTGACACTTGCAGCTATTTCTATGGATTACTCTCGGTGCGTGTTGCGCTGTCGGCGATTTTTAACCGAAAATTTTTTATTGCTGCTTTCCTCGCACAGGAGAGAGCGACGCGGGTTACATCGGCAAAATTTCAGAGAAATTTACAAAAAAGTGGGTTTTTACAAAAGTAAAATTAAGTTTATTATTAAATTTTAGTAAAACAGACATGTATACAATAAAAACAAAAACCTTCAAAAAACGCAATGGTATAACATGTTGACGTTGTTTAAAAGTTGTAAAACATACAAAATTGTCGGTAGACGAAACAAGGAGCATAGTTATTAAACTTTCCACGATGTCAAAAACAGTACAGTTTGTGACGACAAAATTATTGTTAAATTAAAGATAAACAATATAAACTATTTATACTGGTATACATTTATTATTTTGAGCTTCGAGAAATAAATATTTTGAATGATCAATAAATAACTATCCCACGATATTATATATATATATATTTTTTTATTTTCTATTTATCGTTGAAATTGCTGACACATCATACCGTGAGAATCTTTTTTGTGAAAATTTACTCATTTTTCATTTACACGAAGAGCGCTGCTTGTCACGAGAATGCGAGACGTGATTGTATCAAAATCACTTTGCACGAACATCGGTACCTGGAACGACGTTAGCACGCGAAGAAATGCGCTTGTCAAATACTTTTTTTCAATTGCATATCCGTTCAAGCCTGACACATATATATCTGTGATCGTTGAAAAAACTAAAAGAGAATCAGCCACACAGAAAATAGTTGGCAAAGAGAAATTTATATTCACTGGGGCGCTTTAATCCGTCTGCATTGTCACTGACATCGCGTACACGTGTTACCGAACCGATGCAACGGATGAAACGCCGGCTGTACATGCGTGACGCGTTATCCGGCCTAAAAGTGACAAAACATTGCCTACGTTCGGCTGCCATTGTAACATAAATGTCGAAAACTGTCGGTCATGTAGGTCATTGGACGCAAAATATCTCGATAGTTAGTGGCTCTTTGAACTTCCCGATGACAATTTGGAATTGTCTTTTAGCGGCAGAAATTTAATAAAAAATTTATTTGTTTTGCATCTTGTTGTGAATATCTGATTAACATTGTGCCGCATTTTTTGCCATAAATCATTAATATACTTCCGGCGTTTGTATCAAATCTGTGATTTTAATGTCGTTCAATTTGTCAGAGAGTGCTGATATGAATATTCATGAAGCGCGACATCAGAAGAGAGAGATCGACTTCTCGCGAAAGAAGTTTATAAGACGAATGCGCCGTGTCGACACTCGAGAAAACACGAAGTCGAGGAAAGACATTAAGTGCCAACAGTTCCCATTAATGATTAATGCGACCTAACGACCGTGCCCCTTGCGACTCGAGTGGCTCGACTCCGACCCTTCTTATGCGGGGACAACTAGCCGTTCGGCCGCCGGGAAAAAGGAGCTTTTGAACAAACACTGCGCGCGCGCGAGCGCCATTCGCACTCCCACTTATCTCGGCGCGATGTTGTAGAAACAAGAAAGCTTCCCTCTAAGGCTCAAAAGCTCTGGCAATGACCCAGGCTTTATGAATATACGAGCGAACGTCTGTTTCGCTCAGAACAACGACTGACACCGAATTTCAAAGCAACTTGGAACCCGTCTTCCACTTCACCGACCGCGCGCGATTTCTTTGTCCCCGAGTATGTTCAATCTCTGTCTTCTTTTTTTTTTTTTCGTATCTAAACGATGAAAAAAATAGTAGTTGCCGAAGCGTTCGTGATTCCAATATCCTGAAGCTGGGTGTACGTTCATCCCCGGGATGAAATGCGCGGAGTCCGATTCGACAACTAGGAGAGAGAGAGACGATGAGCTATATCGTTCAACGGATTACTACTCATCGCCGTTATCGCCGGCTCGCGGAAACTCTTCGCATCGCTCGATCATTCTTCCCATGGGCGGGAGCTATCGATAATGCAAACGGCTGCGCTTTGGGAAATCGGCTTAACGAATATCTACAAAAGTCGAGTACGCGAGAACCGTTTTAACACCGTGCTGACATATTACGGTTGAGCGTCGACGTAACTTTTCCCGGTGGACTTCTATTCAAGGTTACTCCTGCTGAATTTTTTTTACGCCGCGGAGCACGCACTGAACGTATGTTCACGCGTGTCCTATTATCTATACGCCCTATACTTCCGCGTATAATGTTTGATCTGTTATTTCTGATTAAACAAAGAGGACCTTATTACGTGATGATTTAAAGATGGGGAACTCCAATTATATACAAGAAGAATATCAACGGTGAATGAAGGAGCTTTTCGTTCATATTATTCGCGACAATTTACGCCGCGACAATTTGCGTCGACCATGAGAAGTTAACGCCAGCGAGCCAGATACGTGTCCGGGAAAAACAATGTCCGGGTGTTACTATCGAGAGCAATAAAAAATAGGAAAAATGAAAAACGCCACAGGGGCCAACTCCGCATACGTTCCCACACTGCCTATTATAACGTGTAACATTGGCTGAGAGCGTTGAGCGCGCGCGTAGTTTGTGTCAGAATGCGACGGATGCATATTGCGCGTCACGAGCACTTTTATTGCTGCAATCGAAGTTTAACTTCTTGATAGACGCATGTAGATACGTGTATAGAATCACTGTGTTTTTTTTTTCTTTTTTTTTTTTGTCGAATCACATTCGGATGCAAATGCTATTACGAATATGTATCGCGCGTCAAATTGTAAATACTCTTTTAAATACAAAGAAGTATAATAGTTCACGAGCTCCATCTCTCTCTATTCAGATCGAAACTAATAATAATCGTTCTTTTTTTTGACGAGCAAAAATACGAACAAAAATAATTTCAAATATCTCGATTAAGATCCTTTCAACGGGCATTAATTTGCGTAATTCGTAAAATTAATTTTGAACAGAAATAGCGGAGTACACATATTGTGAAGTCGTTCTTAATAATAATGGATGAGTTTAGCCGAATAAAGTGGAATATTAAATTGGACGTCGGTACCTTTTTAGACGATATCGTTAATTCATAGAGAGGTCGATTGAACTCGAATCTCTCGTTCCGCTTGCTCGACGGCGAGAGAAGACCCGTTTATTCCTGCCTTCAGCGTTTCAGCACAGCCTCGTTGAAATTTCGCCCGCGCACCCCTCCTTCTCCCCCCACCGTCGGCATTATTAAACAGCGCGACGTTTAGCTGAAAGCATTTGTCAGTGAAATATACGCGTATTTAACTCGGCACAATGCGAGATTCAATCCCATTGAGCTCGGCTACCTGTAATTGTCCCGCGGTATCAGGCAAAGGAGTTAAATCCTTCCGCGTTAGTTTGGAATTTCGCCACGTATTCGCGTTAAAATTTCAAAGCTCCGGCTGCACGCGGTTGCCGCGTAAGCCCCCGCGCGCTCGGGCGCCGCAGCTCTTAAACTTCACGGGGCGCATTATGCACTTTCGCCGAGTGTAAGCGCGGGCATTTAAATTAACGATAATTTCAGTCACAGGTTTGCAAACCGCCGACGTGTAATTCCGCGGGTTGTGCGCGCAATCATGCTGGGGCTCTCCCTCTCTCGCTCGCTCCTCTCTATTCCGACTCGTACTTTTGCAGTGATACCGAGAGGGCCGCTTACGTACTTTACGTAGTTGCAAACGCCTCGGAGTTCACTGTATTTAGATTGTCGCGGGCCGGGATTTTATTTATGTGCAACAAAGTTCGCGCGGCGCGTTGATGCGTACCTCGCAAACGTGTACCTTGCGCTACAAACTGTATTATTTTTGCTGTTTTTTTCTTTTTATATCGAGATATGTGTTATCCAAAAATATATTGAAATATAAAATGTGTTTATACTAAATATCGACAATAAACTACACGTATGTGTATATATATCGCGCACTCAATGCGTAACAGTAGCAAGTTTTCGAGAACAAATTTTTCGATTAGTCTTTTAATCTTCATGGACTAGATATAACTACGGAGCTGCACCGGTAACAAAAGGATGCTGCAGATCTCGAGTTGAATTATTCCAGTTCTCGTTAAAGTAAATAAGATTCTTTCGCGTTGGAATGAAATAACGTGAGAAAAGATGTTCGCGCGCTCATATATATGCTCGTACGGAGGAGGAGGAGAAAGGGTGTTAGCTTAATAAACGAGTGCAATTAGACACCTCATTTCGACGCTTCTCTCGCTTCTCACCGATCGTCCAGCTTGCTCTCTGCTGTTCTATCGTCTCCGTATTCCATTTCTGTTCTTTTCCACTACCTTCTCTTATCTGTTTCTCTCACGCGTATCCAGCTGCATTATGCAAGGAGAAATGGTTGGAAAAACATAGCCCGAGTTAATGAGGAAAAACGCGCGCGAGTTCAGCGTCCCTTCGTTTTATGTGGCTTTTATATCGTACGGCGATTAACACTCGGATAACCGGTTCTCCTTAAGTGCTCTTAACACTGCTTACAAATTATTTCATATGTGTTATACGAGATCCAATGTGTCTTCCTTTCATCACATCTGTCCCGCTCATTCATTATCTCATCTACCATATATCATTAGACATTGTCCAAATTGGACACGTTTTAATGTCGTTTCTTTAATTTAACTGCTACTGCTTTGAAAAGAAATATTTGGTCAACGATTTGAATCAGATAACACGGGGAAAAGTTGTATAAAGAGACGTGGCTTATCTTTTCCAAGTAAATGTAGTTTCTTTTAATGCGTTCTGTAGACATTCTACTTTTCGCGAGGTAATTATATTCTAAACAAAGAAAGAAAAATGTGCATTCTCGAAATAAAAGTCAGCTAACTTTTGCGAAATGAGCGTTCATTATTTAGAAAGAATACACAAGAGTTTTTGTTTTAATAAATTGAATTCAAATACAATGACGTTTCTC
This sequence comes from Pseudomyrmex cubaensis, assembly GCA_014825685.1. Classification (NCBI taxonomy): domain Eukaryota; kingdom Metazoa; phylum Arthropoda; class Insecta; order Hymenoptera; family Formicidae; genus Pseudomyrmex; species Pseudomyrmex cubaensis. The sequence goes on along the minus strand of QVOA01008846.1, from coordinate 5,805 downwards.
AAGCGATACTGTATCATCGTCATCAACGATATTACATCTTTATGTTACATACACACACACACACACAGACGTATCCACACACATAAACAAGAGATTCTGCAAAGGATGTGTGCTCGACCCAATATAAACTGTATTTGACGTGAAGTGTTACAACACGAAGTGTCGCGTGCAAACTTAGCATCATAGGTATCATCGATTTATTGCGTTCTCTCCGTGCGAACATCGGTGAAACTTCAAAAGCTAAACTATCGGGTTTTGACGCGCGACGCCAAGTACTAGTTAGAGATTACGCGCCGCATAACGTGAAGTGTCTGCGCAGTTTTCGCATAAAGAAAAATGATAGCAGCTCTTAATACTCGAGTACGTTATATCTCTTTTTTCATTCGTTCGTGAAATAAATTGGAACGATCGTGCTGATACAATGTTCGAATACGCTGAGTGTAGGAGAAGATGGGCAGAGGAAAGGTGGTTCTCCACGTCGATTGTAGCAACTCGAGGGTAAGAAAAGGGACTTGGGGTACCAGGTCGCGCTGGAACATGCACGAACGAACAGCGGAGGTGGTGCGTTGGCAAGCGGCCAGCTCAAGTATCTCTCATGTGTTTGGCAAAATTTGTCGTTCTTGGATCACCCGCACCTCCATCTTTTCTCTCTCTCTCTCTCTCTCTCTCTCTCTCTCTCTCTCTCTCTCTTTCTCTTCCACTTTCTCCTCTTCGGCGTACAACGTTCCTACCCTCACACCTACCCTCATCCTACCCTTCTGTCTAGGTCCTCGACGTGTCCGGGTACGTATGTTTGGTTACGCGAAATGCTTTCGTGCATCTCAAGTCGTATGTTTGATGGCGCTCTTCTGTTTAAACACGGACCTAGACACCACGGCTGAGCGGTGTCTACAAATCTGCATACATTCGCCCGCGGCGCCCACATGCTTTGCTCTTCGGGTTCTTGCCCGAGAGAGAGAAAGAGAGAGAGAGAGAGAGCGGCGGCGGCCGCTCTCGCGCCGCTTCACGTCGAATTACATCAAAGAACTCCCGTCTCTGTTTTTACGCGAGAGATGTGATTCGGTTTTTCGCGCGCACGATCCACGTACTGGTCGGTATGTCAGAGGTGAAATTCACGCGCGGCAACGCGTGATTAAATCTCACGTGTGAATTGAGCTGATCGCTTTGAAGCGATAGAGAGGAATCAGGGCGAGTCGCTGTGAAATTAGACAAGGAAACAAAAAACAGAAAGAGAGAAGAAAGGCGCATAGAGGTTTTATTTAAAAAATATCTTCCGTTATATTTAAAGTCAAGATTAAATGAGACGTGGCTGTTGAATCCAATTTGCCGACCATTCGACTTTAAGAAATATTTCACAGGAACCATTCTGTGTGACAAATCGAGCGACACTATTCTTCAATTACGACGTCTGTGAAAATTCTTGGATCGCGTTACCACCTCCGCCGCTCTTTCTCAAGCAGGGCACTATTCCCCAAGCTTTGCTCTCTCCTGCGTAAAGGGCTCAACTGTGTTTCTCGCGCTCACATAATTTTGTCGAGAGCTCCCAACGGTAGAATTTCACCGAGTCGCGCGCGCTCCGTGGGTTATTAAGTTCGACGGTATCGAATTTACCGCCAACGCAACCCGCGCCTAAAAGTCCTCACGTTTCCGTAGAAGGGATAATAAATTATCGCATAATGTTTCCGCGCGAGCGTGCCGTTTTAAGAAAGTTCTGCCAAGTCGGCGTAATAGAAAAACATCGTAAATTCATATCGATTCCGAGAGACATCGTCATCGTGCGCGTAGACGACGACAATGGCTGGCTCGAGACGACGTCGTCGTCGTCGTGGTTGTCGTGGTAGTCGTCGTCGACAACGACGACGACCGTGGTGGCTACGACACGGCGACGAAGACGATAACGACGACGACGACGGCGACGGTCTAAAAGTCTATAAATATTCTCTCAAGCAGTTGGCGTTTTGTACCCAGCGCGTTGTGCGATCACTGAAAAATCCGCGGGTATAATGTGCCACTACCTCTTCCTCGAATTTCTGGGCGCGGTTCTCTCCTCATGACAGATTTCCGTGTTGCACCGACGGATTTACAACAGCAACCATTTTTAACCCTCTCTGTCTCCCGGTTTTTTCTCCTCCCGTCGGCAGTTTTCGGCCCGTGTGCCCTCCTGTGTGTGTCCGAGTTTCCGCCGTAATTCAATTTGTCACGCAGACGGAAGTTTTGATAACATCCTTCCGCTTGATTTGTACGCCTCGCAAAATGAAAAAATAAACTCGGCCCCGTCGTCCCGGGCACAATAGTCCTCGTCGATCGATTTTTGTTACTCGATTTGACGTCCGTTCGCCCGTTTTTCCGTGTCAGTAACCGAATTGTAACCTCGATTTTAACGAACTCCCCTTTCCCTCGGTGCCCACTGCTAAAATAACATCAACAGCGTTGCCTAACATAAATATACGTGGCATTTATTTTTCCTGATCGTTACGACGTATTCGAGCGCGTCTATATCAACGCGATCTATACGGGGGAAGAAGATAGATATCTTGTACAAAGCAATAACAATCGTTTGTGAAAAGTCTATCGAAAATTACCGTAATATGTATTTGTCGTTTAAATCCGCAATTTAGTTGTTGTATATAACTATCGCGAAGGCCATTCAGCAAGAGGGATGATCGTAAATATCGCTAAAAGGATTCATCCCCATAATCCGCCGGCGAAAGTTCAGTCCTGATCAATAATACAGGATTATCTGAGCTTGGCTCGTGCGAGAGAGCGACGCGATCGGTGGAAGCGCGACACGGGTAGAAACCATATGTTTGAACGCTTAATTACGTTACGCACGCCGAGCGGCATTTAATGAAACAAACGACACGGTCCGGCGTTTTTATTGTGGTGTTTTTGCGACAACGTAGTGGCAGAAGCCGGATGCAAACGCGACAGCCGAAGAAATGGAAAAAGACGCGCGAAGAATGGGTCGGAAGATGCTGAGCGCGACCGTCTGCCAACCGCATCGATCAACAAATCATCGTTGCTGTCGCCGCCGTCTATATAGACGGCAAAGGCGTCGATTTTACCGAAAACTTTTTCGATATCTCCTTCCTCACTTTGTGTCATATTCCTCATGCTCTTCGAATGGACAGGACTGCGTCTGTGCGCATCTGTGATTACGGTACCATCTGGTTACGCACAATACGTCTTTGATAGAGTCTCTCACGCGCGCAATTTTACGTGCGTCGCAAAGCGCGTCGCGCGCGCCCGCGCCCCGTGTCAATACGCGCCAGATGAATATCGGTCGAGGTTTTGCGGCCTCTGTTCTGCTCGAAAAGTCAGTTCCGTTTCGTGCGCGTTTCCGTGCAATCTAGTTTATTTGCGATTCGTGTTTATTCGCGTCTGCGATTAATTGGTCGCTGGGAAGCTTTAAAGTCTCGTCGATTGCGCACGGTGAATCACGATTTACTGCCCGAACTTTTGTTTGAGGTATCAATAAATGTAATTTAATTGTACACAGCTAATTATATCGTCGCGAGAGAGAGAGAGGGTTCCTGCGAATCATTGCGTTTATTTTCTCCTTGATTTACTTTATATCCGATAATAACGTGATCACTTTGATTTTTTTTATTTTATTTGAAAAATGTAATGTTCGTTTTTTTTTCTTTTTTTTTTGTTTCTTATGTTCGCGCATTTCTTCGCAACAAAGCGAACGTAATAGCGCGACTTTACGACGCGAGATACTTACCGAATTCACGAGTGCGCATCGTGTACGTTTATATATACATGCGTTTATATATACATATAGACGTATACTTTTCCGGTCCATTTCACCGCGGCGCATTCAGATTGAAATTTCAGCTGGTACCTATCCCCGTGCGAAAATCTCACCGCGTAGTAGCGCGCGCTGCACTCTCGCTCGTAAATGTCACAGTGAGAACGTAAAACAAAGTTCCGTGGAAGTGGAGCAGATCGCGTGGACACCATCTGAATTTTTCATCTTCTTTCACGCCTACCTCTTTGCCGCGCGCTTTCGGCCGACTTCATATAAAGGTGATAAAACAAACGTGCGCAGGACAAAATTTAGGAAAAAGGATTATACGTATACCTACTGTATGTTTGCCAGTGTTAAACACACGATTATTAATTTTTCCACCATATTATCTTCTTTCGAAACAAGAGATAGCAATATTTTATGTTCTTTATTCTTTGTGTATGTGTGTGTGTGTTTTACGACATGTAATATACAGTTCTCTCAGCTTTCTCACGATATTTTGTGGCTCTTTTTTAAGTCGTAAAAGAGACGCGATGGGTGAGATGAAATCAGCGATAAGGTATATGTATGGCAAAATTTGGCGAAAATCAGGCGTTTTGATGCGCCGCGGAACCGAGGCAAAAGAGAGCACGTGCGCTCAAGCACCTCGAAAAGGTGCATTTACCGCGTACCGGAGATAACTCTCGGAACGTGCACGGATGTGGATCAATTGGGTATCGTCGAACATCTCAGACGACGTCGCGACACGAAAGTAAGAGATATCTGCGGCAAAGGACACGTAAAATGAAATCTTATTCGGAAATGGGCCAGATCATGACAGCACAATCTGAACCTTTCTGTCGTTTTATATATCATTCTTTCTACTTTTGCAAACTACTCAAAAACCAAATCATCTGATGATAATTATTGAAATTCTTCAAGCCACTCGACAGTTTCAAAAACTTATATTTCTATAAAAATGCATAAAATAAAAGAAAAATCTCTTCCATATTTTCTCTCTCAGATGTTATTCGCTATTTATTTGAAACGCGCGAAAAGCAGCACTCATCTTTACGAAGCTTGTTTATCTACTCGTGTGAAAAGACGCGACGATGGAAAACGCCATCGATTCTGATAGCATCGCTTGTTGTGAGAAGCGGCGCGCACACGTGTTGTAAAACGCCACCGGGGCTCTATATTGCACAGCTGATAGCACGCTTGCAGCTAGGTCGAGATGCACTATTTTCAATGTTAAAGCGTAGTTGCATGCGAAAAAGAGAGAAAGAGAGAGAGAGAGAGAGAGAGAGAGAGAGAGAGAGTTGTACATGTATGGAGATACTCGAATGGCACAAATATCAAAACATGATATCTCGTTAAGTACTGCTTTTAATTTAACTCTACGGGCCATTAATTTTTTTACTCTTCACACTGTGTGTGTGTGCAAAGAGATATTTTTATTTCCCTTGATAAAAAAACACAAACTGCCGAAATATATGTCTGGCATTTTTTCGCTTTTGTAGAACACGTATAATTGCACTGTATATATCAGAGATGCGTGACTTCGCTCCATTTTCTGTTCCATTTTAAGGAATTCTCTCGAATAGCAGCGTCCGGAAAATGCGCTTACAGGATTACAGAAAATAATTCCTGATACCGAGAGAGAGAGAGAGAGAGAGAGAGAGAGAGAGAGAGAGAGGGCGCGTGCACGCCCGCATTCGGGTTTCTTGTCGAACCATTTAAACATTTCGAATGGCGCGGCGCGGCAGCAGTAGTATAGATGACTGTATATACGTGCTCGCGCTTTCGAGGTGGTACGTGGCAATTCCCAGAGAGAGCGTAATCCCGAATGTTCGACGGTTCTCCGATTCGCACGATCGCGCAATTTGGTCTCGCGGAATGCGCCACGTGTGTAGAGGTGGATGGGTCCGTTACGTTTACAAGAGCGCATACGAGGCGTGCGGAAGAGAGAGCGTCGTCGTCTTTATCGTTCTCGTGTAAATTCAAGGTTGCAATTTTACTTTTTTTTATCGGGTAAGCATCTTTCCCCTTGCTTCGGAGAGCGCGAACTTGCT